>JACXSJ010000764.1:0-171789 GCA_014851325.1 Pentalonia nigronervosa
TTTTTTTTTTTAATTTTAATATATTACTTATATTAATTTTATAGTGTTAGTTAATTTTCTTCAATGGCGGAGCTTACACGAACTCAATTTTACCTGATTATTTTCCTGGCAGAGTTTACATTAATCACATAATTTAAAATACATTTGTATTTTAATAGTGGCTTGGACAGCGGAGGTACTTGAGCACCCTAGCCTCCTTGAATCCCGCTTGATGTATATTATATACTATAAGTAATATGTAGATTTTAATAACACAATATAAATATTAAATACTGTAATGATTTTTCACACCATTATACTTTAAATATATAACATTTTGTCCATCTATGGTGTATCACTGACAAATTAATACCTAGCAACGGAAGGAATGTAAAATGATTTTGATGTTAGGTAATACTGAAATTTAATTATACCGAGTAGAATTTATTACTGTAGGTATATATATAAAAAAAAATATAAATGTAGTATATTTTTCTATAATATACCTTTCTGGGAAACTTTTATTTTTCTTTGTAGCATACATACTTAAAACTTTGTGTTTAAATGAAAATATAGTTCCTTACGCAACCTTATATTTTGTTCTTCCTAAAACCATATAATGAAATTAATAAAAATGAATCTATTGATAAATGTAAACTATTATTAGTTATTATAAATAATTCATAAAATTGATAACAATTGTATACATTTGTAATCATTATTTTTATAAATATGTTTTAATTTAAACATTCAACATCGTATAATACACACTTCTTAAGTAAAAATATTTTTTTTTTTACTGAAAATTGCACAACATTTTTCCATTTTGATTAGAAAGTTCGCAATATGTCCGGATTACAAATGTGGATTATCACTAATATAGTAACGTGTAAAATTTCAATTACTGCTATTGAGTGACAATATATTTTTAACTTTGGATTTATTTTATTAATTTTGACAATATTTGATTAAAATATAAAGTATATTATGTATTGATTTTATTGTCTAACCCAATTAGTAGTTCATTTTTAACGTAAATGTATATGGGATCTTACAGAAAAATATTCTGATTAAGAAATTAAAAATGTATGAAGTCATTCAAAAAGTAAAAAATTGTAAGAATAAGACTTTTTCAAAAATGTTA
Source organism: Pentalonia nigronervosa (assembly GCA_014851325.1). NCBI lineage: Eukaryota > Metazoa > Arthropoda > Insecta > Hemiptera > Aphididae > Pentalonia > Pentalonia nigronervosa. Next base: position 1,124 of record JACXSJ010000764.1, read on the forward strand.
TTTTGTAATTACTTCAAACTATATAAAAAAGGTCAGCAAGTGGGTACCGTTCTGCTATACAGTAGGTGTCGAGTGGGTCACTTTCATGGATTTTTTAAATTTGTATTCAATGATGATTCAACAATGCGTTTAAAGAAGTAGAAAAACAGAGTTATTGAATCTGAAACACTGAATCTGCAGCAACGATTGGCGTACAACAAATAATTATAAAACACTGATAGAAAACTTCATTGAAAATCATATTGTTATAAGATTTAAATGCGATCACTATCAATCTTTTTGAGTCGCTTAGTCCACATCCAGAGCCTTGTAGCAGCAATTTTGCACCGCGGTAACCGATAGTCGTGCTTAGCTAGTGAAAAAACTGACACAGAACAGACCAATTCGGTGGGTGTCGATGAGGTTGAGGTGCTGGAAGTATCGGTCAGGCACCATGAACTCAAAGGTCTTGTCATTGTCCTTCTTCCGGTGTAGTACCACGTCACGGCAGAACCATAAGGACTTCCGTCGCACACGATGTCGGCAGCAGACGGACGGGTGCAGTGTCGTTTCCCCGCAAGGCTGACGTTGACCTACGTTGCCTTCTCGAACTTCCTGATCGCCTCTCGATACGCCGCATTGTTTCTACTACTGGCCCTCTTCGGCTTTTCAGATATTGAGTGTTTTTGACTATTGGCAATGGTCTGCTGTTTGTATTGCATACCAGAAATGTGTTACTTTTTACGTGTTTTACTTTTTGTGTTACGTTGTTGGATGAGTCGGAGAAAATAAAATAATATTATAAAATATAAAGCCCAATATTTCTAAATATTATTATCAATAAATACCAATTTAAAAAAAAGATAAACAAGTGGGTATCACTCTGCTATACAATGGGTATCGAGTGTACTTACTGTAATGGATGTGTTAAATTTGAATTCAAGGATATAAAATCATTGTATACGAAAAACGATTCTGAGCGAAGACGGCCTGTCAGCCTATATAACTAAGTGTGTTATATGATATTATTGCTATTTAAATAATTCATTTCACTATTAAGAATACAGTAGATTGAATTAATTTTTGGAGAAAAAATTGGATTGAAAAATGTCATTGAGTGTATAAAATATAATAATATACTTTAAAAGTTTCAAGCACCCACGAAAAATATTTTTAAATTGCAACAAAATAACTTTAATAAATTTCCTTAACTTTCTAAATTCTTCATTTAAATATCTAAGTTCATTCAAATTTAAACTTAAAATGTCTATAAACAATTTTTGATTAGCTATTTTAACAACTTATGAAGAATTTTGCATTCAATTTTCAAGCAATTTGACTCAACAAAAATTTTGTTATCGAAAAAATAAAAAATTATAAAATTAATTAATTAATTTTGTTATTTTGTTATTTTGTTATTTATAAAAAAAAAAGTGATAAAAAAACCAAAATTGCTTAAGCAGCCTACAATTAGCTTAAAAATTGTCAAAATATTTTTAAAATATTTTTGATGTTTAGAAAATGATAATTTAAATATATGATGAAGTTTTCAAATGTTTACTTTTATATCTTTTTAAATTACTTCAAAATAAAAAATTGTTCCCGGAGAAAAAGGGTGAATATCCAATGTCTAATTTTAAACGTTCATAAAAAATTAGCTTGACTTTCCGGAAATTTCTTTTTTTTTTTTGAAGTAAAAAAACTTATGGAAAATTTGGTGTTGTGTTTTAAAATTTTAGATTTAAAAAGAACATTTTTTATTTTATATCGTAATAAAAAAAAACTGCAAATGTCTGTGATTTTTACGTATTTTGTCAAAATTTTAACTCTAGACGTTATAAAAAACTATTGGAAACTTATACTCAACTTTTTTTTTAAATTTTACTTACAAAAAAATATGAAAAACCTTTTATTAAATTTTTAAGTTTTTTGACTGATTGAAAACATTTTTATTGATAATAATAATAATAAAAAAAAAAACTAAAATATATTGACAATTGTATTGTGTATAAAAATTGCTTACATAAACATTTTGTGAAATTTTCATATATTTGGTGTTACACCAAAATACAAATTTGATTTTGTCAAAAATTGTTTTCGCGTAAAAATTCCCTTTTTTCCCTTAATTATTTTGTTGTTTTTCCCTACACGTTTGAAAACTAAGGGGAATTTTTTACTTTTGACCTAAAGTACTAATTAGATTCACTTTTCTATCAGAAAAGATGCTGATGAAGAAAATCCGATTACTTTTACTGTATAAAACGTGATAACAGACACAAAAAAAAAAAATCACATAACATAGTAAAATCAATACATTCTTCATTCCATTCAGAACCTAAAGTGTGTAAGATGGTTTTTTTTTTTATAGTAATAGAATACCTATATTTTCTTAGTTTTAAGGTTTATTTTACCGTGATGATTCATAAACTATTACGGTTTTTGTTTTAATTAAATGGGTATTTACACAAATGTTTTGAAATCAAACATTAACTACTTAAAAATGTTTACTTTATTCTTTATTCTTTACTACTAATAAAGCTTGTATTAAATAAAGTCTTGCTATTATTTCTAATGATTATAATTCAAAAAAAACGATAGATTTGCGCATACGAATACGTTTAACATTACTTTTTCTGAATTATTTAATGATGCATAAATATATTGATAACATAATGACATGTAACTTATGTATTTCTTTCACCGTTTGCAGATGTGACAATATGAACGGCACGCGACTTGTGAAGTGAAACTCATATTTTATCGAATGTAACATTTTTGCTTAAATCAAAAATCAATGTTAACTATAATGACGATGATAATTATTAAAAAAAAACCAATTATTATCTACCTACGTCTCCATTAATGCTTACACACATAGAAAAATGCGGTATAGATTCACACAAAATAGTGTTAATAAAATACACATTTGCGCGTTATTTTTCAGTTCAGATAAAATTGGTGTTGATAAAACACTTGCATGATATTTAACGTTAAGTGTAGAACAATTAAATTAATTTTTATTGATCATAGTATAAAGTTAAAATAACAATGAATAATGTTTAAATTCAATATTTTGACAAAGATAATGACATTAACTTTGAAATAGTGATGGGAGTTATTCGAATATTTGACTATTTGAATATTCGAATTCGAATAGTTCTAACGTAAATAATTCGAATATTCGATGCTACAATACAATAACGTAACGTAGTGAAAATTTTTCATTTAAATTTTCGCGCAACACAAAACGTTTAATAATAATATTATACAGCTTATGGTGCATAAAGGCCTGCGAGAAGTGGACTCGAAGTTAGCGATATTTACTATTTGACAGGGCAATTAAAATACAAAAATAAAAATTGTGCAAAATACTCAAATATCATAATTAAATTATTATTAATAATAATGTATAAGTTATCGACGATGTAGGTACGAGATATCGGCTATAACGAATAAAATAAAGCTAACTACGAACAGGTACCTGCAAGATAAGAACTATTTTCGTATTTAGGTCGATTAATCATTGACATACATTATCTTTATCTTTAGTTGTGTAGATATGGATTACTTATTTATAATAAATAGGAATTGTAGCATAGAATACTGATATTCGAATATACATTACATTACTACTTTGAAATACTAACTTTTATAACTACTATATAGTAAAAAAATTAAACAGCTATTTTTAATTATTAAAAAAAGTCCATTACTTATATGTATAAATTTAATATATTTTAAAAATTGTTGTAGAAATAACACCAATTAATTACCTGTTTAATTTCTATTAACAGCAATTAAATTAATTTTGAATTAAATATTTAATTGTTGAAATTACAAAAAAATGTTGTTAAATTAAATCCACTATTGGTGTAATCCCTGTATAATAGAAAAAAGTGAATTTGATTCATTTAACCTCCACGCATATCAAAATGAAAGGCACAGAAATGTATAGGCATTACATGTCTATATACCTTTAACTGGAAATATGTTGGAAACATTTTATAGATCATATATAATATATAATAATATATTGATAAAAAAAAAAAATAAGAATTCAATAAAATTCTCTTAACTACCTATGCAGTTTAAACTCTACCTTTATCGATCAGTCGGTCAGTCAGGGTGATCTTTAAATAATTACATATATCTATAATTATCAATTCGAAAAAATAATACAGGAAAACATCACGAAACTTATTCGTGGATCACGGCAACAGTGCAAATATTACCACACGGGTAAAAAAGTGACCATATAATATTAAAATGATAGGTTAAAATTAAATCCAATCATAATAATAATCATATTATATGTAACATGTTTCAATTATTATTAAGTAATCCTCTCTTTAAAATACGAATTTTGGAATCCTTTCTTAGTGAGTCTTCGCATTATAAAAGTAAAATACTCATCAAATGTCGTACTCATAGCTTTGGCGGTTCCTGTTAGGCGATGATGAATCAGTGAGCGAGTCAGAACATGTTATATATATATATATATATTATTATTATACAAATTTATGTAATTAAACTAGTTCGTAAAATCCTGGCATAAACATGGCAACTGTTAAGTGTTTGATCCTCATTTATCAGTTACAACCCATTTTAATAAAATATAAAAAAAAATTACAACCAACAAAATTGTCAATACTATCATCCTATACTTATACGACGTGGACAAACGTCAAAACTTATACATATTTTAACCAGACTTGCTGAATGTTAGAAACATCTGACTCGTCGTTTTTGGAACGACATAGCCTCCACATATGGAAAAAGATTGGTGAAGGATCATTTTCCAAGGTTTACGCGGCCAAGTTTGGAGATATTGAGAAAGATAATACAACACTGATCGCAACAAAAGTGATTAACAAGAACCGGGTTTCCAATAAGTTCGTGGAAAAGTTCTTACCCCGTGAACTCGACGTGTTAATCAAACTCAGGCATCCGTTCATAGTGCAGGCAAGTATGAAATAGATAGATCACATGGTTCGTAATATTTTACGCTACGTGTGTTGAGATTCATCGATTTAAAATAATAGCACAACTATAATACCTAAAGATATTGGTACCTGACGTGGATCTAGAAATCTGAAATGGGAAGGGGACTACATTTTTACAGAAAAATATGATTGAAATTTAGTACATAACAGATTATAGATAATATTTAATAATTAATAATAAATAATTTAATAATAATTAATAATTTTATTTATATTTTAAATTTATGGATTTTAAGACGTATGAACTATTTATTATATAAATATATGCACAATAATATATATTACATTTCCAACTTTGATCCACATCTAACTTTTACTGCTTTCTAAATCACAATTTTTGCTATCTTTTCTTATTTCTTTTTGTTTTATCTTATTTATAGAACCCTAGACGAAAGTGTTACCTACTCATTTTTAATTTTTTTATTTATATAATGCAAATTCGTTTTTATGGTACGATGAAAATATTTAAAATATCCACTTGTTTGGTTGAGTTGAGAATATTTTGAATACATGCGTATTATATAGGTAGTTTGCATGGTAAAACTAGAACCTAATTTGGCTTGATCGGCTCAATAGCCAACCCATGCAAGTGTTTGCCAAAAAGATAGATAGTTGTTATTAAATTTTAGCAAATAACTTTGTCATTCTTAAATGAAACATATTATTGGAATAAAGTAATTTACAAACATGAAATCCTCTAGTTAGATATAGACCTACATGATAATCAAAGGCGAATAATACTTCAAAGTAAATATTTTTAGTGTTAATTTAAACTCTTAGTAACATACGAAATCATATAGCTTACAGTAAATGTTTTGTTCAAAACACAATTTTAGTACTATCGATTTAAAAGGCACTATTTCATAAAATGAAAAAAATAGGCATCTAATTTTTTGTCAATATTTTTTATACTTTACCAAGATTACATAAAATGTATTTTTTTTTCGTTGAATTTGACCACAGTGTCTTAAGACAAGAAAACTTCGTTTATTTTACTAAAAATAAAATACGTAATATTCATATATATGTATATAGATATATATGTATATTTTTTTATGTAATTTGAGGTCAGTATATGATGCTAATATGAAAATGTATAAAGTATAATACATAGGTCATACATTAGTCATCACATGTTATTTTAAAAGTCAAACAAGCTTTAAGAATGTTTGTAAAGTTACTAAAATATACAGAGTGTAACAAAAAGAACTTACCAATGAAATAACTTTTATTCTAATTAATATGTTAACAATTTTTTTTTATAAAATTTATGGATACTTGCGCTATAGTTTAAGTACATAATTTTTTATTTTTATTTAAACTGAAAATTTTAAATTTTAAATTTGATTTAAATTTTTTTGGAAAAATTCAAAATAGCCAATTTGTAATTTGCTTATAGAAAAATATTGATGGTAAAAAAAAATTTAGTTGGGCTGGTTAAAAGTTAAGTGATTTATTTTATACAATTTTTTTAAATATAATCTATTATTTGGAGTAAATTATTTTGAACTGTAATAACTTTTTTCAAAATATTATTTTTGGAAATTCTTAATAATGAGTAAATCTTAAATTACGAGTATTACTATCTATATAATTTTCATAATTTTTTTCATACGTTTAACTTTTAAATCCTATTTTTTTCTTTTTTTTTTTGTTACCGTTATAACAGATAACCGACAGACTTTTGCAAGCTCAAGTTTTTGCTAAACTTTTACATTTTATAGTTACCATGTCACGAATTGGCAATATTATATACTTATTAGTAATAACTAATAACTTATTACTGTAGAGACAAACTCGTCGTATAGGTATACAATACAGTATGTTTCACTACATTATCATACCAAAACTTTAAACTTTAATAATTCTTTTACTACTCAATAAAAATAAATGAGTAATACAACTTTTAAAATATTAAAATACGTTAACTAAAGGTAACACGTGTTTTATAATAATGATTTATATTTTTTAAACATATCGGTGAGAAAAAATGTCATATTTATGAAATATTACCAGCTTTGCATGGTTGGACAGACTTTTTTAGTATCTACTTAACAAATATTATTGGGATTTACCCCGTGTTGAAAATATATCCATCGCTGTAGGTGTATAATGTATTCCAGAATGGTTACAAGATCTACATAAACATGGAGTACGCGGAGAACGGTGACATGTTCACGTGCCTGCAAACGACGGTTCTTACAGAGCAACAAATCCGTTCGTGGTTAGTGCAGATCCTGTGGGCGTTCTCGTACATGCACGGTGTGGGCGTGGTGCACAGAGACCTGAAGTGCGAGAACATACTGGTGACCAGAAATCACAATTTGCGGATAGCCGACTTCGGGTTCGCCAAGTTCGTGAACGGCGGACGGAATCCTGGTGCGGACACGGTGTGCGGCACATTAACCTACTCGTCGCCCGAGCTCTTGTCCGGCCAGCAGCCTTACAACCCGGTGTGCGTGGACGTGTGGGCGATCGGCGTCGTGCTGTTCATAATGGCCAACAACGTGGCGCCATTCCCCAACAAGAATAGGGAAGACATACGCAGGAAACAAGTGAGCAGTGAATGAATACAAGTATCCAAATAAAAGTATTCGGATATTTAGGTATTTTTTATTTGAAATACTTTTAAAAAAAAGTAATCAAATACGTATCCTAAATAATTATTTTAATTATGTAAAAAATATTTTGTTTTCGAACCCTAAATGTATAGTTTTAAATTTCTGACAAAGTAAATTGTTCTAATACATTTCTTTGTATACTAATTGTCATAAGCATTATTATTTATCGTAGGCACTATAAATATTAAAAATAATACCTACTTCTTTTTATATTTAATATGTTTATGCGTTAACTATAAACATTAATTTCCAATTATCACAAAACTGACATACGTTAACGGGATAAAATAAAATATATAGACATTCTAAAAGTTGTGAAGTTTTGGTCTCTTTAGGGACTTACTGCGCATTCACTAGCCAAGGAGAACACACTTAATCAGTGACCTATGAACCGAATCGCGTAGGTAGTACTACTTCTGACACTTCAACAGAGCACATATGCTTTTTACATAAAAAAAATAGCAGTAAGGTACTTATTTGTTACCACCCCACCATCGTCATTGAGTCATATAGAATGTATCACCCCACCACCAGGCGACTTAACGCCAGTAGATTTTAATCTCAAATCTAAAATTTCGATATTCATGATCAATATTTTTCTGTATCTCTATAATATTTTACGTGTAAACGCTTTATGTTTATATTATAATTTGACGTCATAAATAAGTGTAGGCAGAGGAGCTGTGTGGTTAGCAAAAGTACTATATTATATATATGGTGTAAGGTTATGGAATTTGTATAGATAAAATCAGGGATTCCAGCGTCTAATAGGCCCATGGATTGGCCTACCGAGTTTTAGGATTCCGAACATTTAACTACTGCTATAACTACCGTACAATTTAATAATTCGATTCAGTTATATTTTCTGGTAACGAAGGTGATGAATCCAATATATGTCGTACAGAGGATTTAGACTATTTTATAGATTGATGAATTTTACATACATGCTCTGCGGGCGCGTGTCAGTAGCGCCACAGAGCTATTAACTGGGTAACCATGGTTCAAGATAGTATGAGCCACGATCTAAAATGTCCATGTGTACCAAGCGTCAGTACTTTACAGCAGTTGTAACGTTCGTGGTAACCATGAACTAAGATAATATGACTGGAAATGGCTTGGTTGGCGGATGTGGGGCTCCGGTCCAGTTTTCGTACGGGTCTTGTATGGAAAGAGAAAATGGCATACAGCCCTGAACCTGGTGGAGAATTATTATAATTATATTTTGGTATATTTTGGTATTCGTATGGATCTATAAACGATTATATTATACAGGACTATGGGAATTAAGTGCCAGGATAAACAAGTTAGTTAGATAACACTGTAGCTTCCCAAATCGGTATTTCCAATTTAATCATAAAATATGGTATATAATTTTCAAGATAATTAGAAGTTAAAATAAAAGTTCTTGATTAAAATCAGATTTATATAAATATTTTCAATTTACATTATGACCGGAAAATATCGTCTAATATTGTAGATTCTATAGCAATAACTATTACATAAAATAATCAATTTCGCTCTAATCTATTTGACACATTATATTATTTTACACCATTTATAAAAAACGTAAATGTTATTATTGTAAGTTTTTAGATTTATTGAAAAACATCACTTGGCACCCCTAGTGATTATAACTTATAAATAGTTGTAGAATCCAAGAAAAAACGAATTATTAACATTTTATCGTGGGTTGATGCATAAATTATTTGAAAAACATAGTGTTATATATATTAGATGGTTATAAATGTGGATATTCAACATAGCTTATTATTTTGTTTACGATCTATATCTGTTAACATATTTATTATTCTATGGTTTTTACTAGTATGACGTAACAATGGTGGTTTTACATTACATTACTTAACGAAGCGATAGTCAAATACAGTGTCGACTGTCGACCGCAAAAACTAAATTGTCCGTTCATGATTTCACAGAAACTTGTATGATGTTGTTTGGATTTTAACTTGCTCTCATTAAAAAAATATAATATAGACAATACAAATAATATGAAGTATAAATAAACAATTTTTACTCAAACAAAAATCATATGGTTTTAATTAGTATCAAAAAAATATAGAGGAATATATATGTTACAGCTAAAGTCCGAAATGTGCTTAAAGTGCACATTATTTATACTACTTGGAAAAAGTAAACACTTAAAATGTAAAATCATAGTTTTGTACATTAACCGACTATTTTGTACATTAGCCATTGATAGATAAAAGTAGTAATTGGTTAGAAAGAATAAACAAAGCCTGGTATTATATTATAATATTATGTTCAACGGCACTAAATGTAAGATATGAAATTACTTATGGTGCTGTCAAAGACAAGAGGGCATTTTAACTTACTATAATAACAAAAATAATAATAATATATTTTTTTTTTTTTTATTGATCTTAAGCCCGACAACTATGGCCATTAGCTGTTTGTAGGTTTTTATAGTAGATTTTTATTGTGGGTTGAGGAACGGTTGGGTTGGAACACGTTTTGTATGTGTGGCAAGGATTTGTTGCTAAAAACCCAGATGGTCACCCATCCGGGAACTAGCAACACCGGCCGGTACGTACACTCAGAACGTTTCCGCAGTTGAGCGTACGACCGCGCCACACTCTAATTCTAATAATAATAAATAATAGTAACAATACACCATAACATTAGTTTTCACTACCTATTTATCTGGCAATCATTTATAGTAATCGTTTGATGTTTATTTCCCAATTAATTAAAGGAGATACACAAAATATTTTGTTTGAAGTAGTATCAATAAAAGATGGAGAATTCTATGAGCTATGCAACGAAGAAGGAACTATAGAACAACATTATACTAGGTCTTAGTTTTATATTTGTCCTGAGCCATTCGTTAAAGTAGACAAGGTGTCAAATATAAAAAAATCTTTACGAGAAATCGCTAAAAATATGTCATTGTTAAATGGTCAGGGCTATTAACATTGTGCATGTAAATCTAATTGCAAAACAAATAAATGCAAAGTATCAGACATTTTATGCAATTCTAAATGTCATAAAAATTTACCTTGCTTAAATAAATAAATAAATAAATGTTATCTAATAAATAGAATTAATAATATCTAAGAAAATAGATTTTGTATCTAATAATAAAAATAAATTTAATATAGCATTAAATATATATATTTTGTTATTAAATTATATTAATTAGTTTTATTGAAATAAATATATATTATGAATACATTAATAATATTTTACATTAGCCATAACAAGAAGGCTAAATTTACATAAGCCAGGTAATGTACACATAATCCGGATTATCCGAACATTAGCCATAACATATATACGTATTATCAAAACACATATATATGCATACCAAATTTAAATCCTTGGCAAATTTCAGGAATCTTAGAATTACTACAATAAATAATAAACTTTTCTTATAGATATTTTTTTAGATAAGACCGAAAACCTTAATTTATTCCATTTAAGGATGAACTAAATGCTCATTAACAACATTGAACCATAATAAATATTTGTGTATCAAATAACAATCTAATCATGACCAAGAGCTAGTTTTGGTATCAACATAAGCAAATAGTGTAGTTGTAGTACTGTGGGAAGTAGGGGGGTTGCAGTACTACCTGAATTTTCAGGAAAATTAAAAAATTCTTTCTGCAGTTTTCAGTTAATGTGTTACATAAGACATAACAATGTAAAAAATTCGTAATTTATATGAAGATGAGTGTAAAAGTCTAAAATAATTTATATTCAAGGCATCAGCATACTAAACGTATGAAAGATCCAGGATCCTTGTTAAGCTTTCCCTATATACTAATCTATCAACCAGCTCTCAAAAATCTAAAGAAAAATTCAGGCTATGTCACTTCCATAACTACATAAGCAATAATTATTTATTCCATCAAGCGTCGTTCGTGCTTACACAAATAGATAAAACAATTTTATGTTACATTTTATGGTTCTTTTATATTGTATATTGTAATATTAAAGAAATTAGTTTTATAATTGATAAATTGTACATTAAAAAAATGGTAAATCAACATATTTAATCTGGGTTTTTCAACAAAATCTAGAAGAAAAAAATATTCTAATTTATGCCATTAAATTAGAATACATTATATAACTGTTGAATACAAAGTGCATTTAATTATTTTCATACTAACTTTATTTGAATGAATTGTGTATTTTAATGTCAATAATTTACAATCACAGATGGCCAAACGGTTTGCATTTCGAAGTTCGATGAATCGAAGTGGACAGCTGAAAAATTTGACTACTTTGTTCCTCGAGCCAGATTATCAGTTGCGAATAAAAATAAAAAATGCTTTGCAACATCAGTGGGTTAGAGGAGGCTACATCAAAATGCCCGTTGATGTATTCACAGCAAACAAATCAATCAAAACCAGTATAAGCAATCCAATAATCACGAATACTTCATTGAAGGGACCTACATTTTATTACCAGTTGTCAGAATACGGTAAATCAGTTAGTACATTCAATAATGCGTTCAGAGAAGTAGAGAAAAACAAAGTTATTGAATCTGAAATATTAAACTTGCAGCAATGATTTGGTGTATATTATACTAATATATTATTTATAGATACTTGTATTATTGAATTAGAGTATGTATAAAATAGATCAGAAAACAATTATGACGTAAACCAACCCACTAGAATTTTAAAACCCATAGTTTCCTACTCGCTGATTAATGGCGTAAGGAAAATCACAGATTTTTAACTTTACGATGGAGATTGATTGTGAGACGTTTATATTGAATACAATCCGCAAATTTCTGAATATTTTTCAAAGTATATACCAAGATGATTATAGATTAAAAACTGAAGTCTTTCTTAAACATCATCAATCAGCAGGTTTTCTATGCTGATTGCTGTTTAATGACATCTAAGATATCTAAGAACGTCTTCTGATGTTCAGAAATTTGCGGATTGTACTCACAATTAATCCCCACCCTAACATTTAAAAACTGTAGTTTTCCTTACGTCATTAATCAGTGCATAGAAAACTATAATTTTTGAAATTCTAGTGGGTTGGTGTACGTCTTAATTGTTTCCTGCTCTAGTTTATACATACTTTAATTCAATAATATGAGTATCTACGAATAATATATTAGTAATATTTGTATTTTGCTGCTTTTGTAAAAAAAAAATATTGCAAGAGTTTTAATAAAACATTTCAAATATTATCTATTTTATTAATTCAAACGAAGATGAATAAATACATTTGTTATTTTGGTTTCACACCTACTTATTTATACCCATTAGTCCGGTATATATTGGCAAAATTAAGCCTCGTCGTGGTATGGCTAACCAGTACCCACCGTGAGCATAAATTTGTGTAAGTGACCGTATCGGTTGCCGCTGCGTAAATCCCCAAAGCCTATGAATGGTTGTGTAAATGCATTCCTGAAATCCTGTTGATGATAACTTATAATTATATGGTTATGCAAGCAGGGAGACGTATCGGTTGTCTAATACATTATAACGCATTGTAAAATATCATCGCTTGATAGTCATAATATTATATACATATTTAATCTGAAGATTAAGTACTTATATAGGTACAGTGTGTTTAAGTGTAGTAAGCCGACTTCATTAAATAGCGTCAAGTATTTTTAGTTATCACCGGTCTACAACATAATAAACTACAAATGTATTTTATAAGAATTATTTAGAAAAATGTTTTTCATAAAATTGTTCACAGAAAAAGATAAAATAAAATAATAATAATAACATTGTTGTAAAAAACCATTACCTATACCATTTCGTTTTGCTAACATTTTTAAATCATTTGCAGTACATCGTGGTTCCTAACAACAGATTACATGATAATTGTGACAAATATATTACATTTTAATTTTTTTTTTAATTCAAATTAGAATATAATAATATTGCAAATTAAAAATTATTGTTTAAAATTCTAAATATTTAACATTGCTGTTTGTCGACTACTGTAGATATTGTCAGGCCATAGATATAAATAAAATAAATTGGTATCCGGGAAAGTTTATAATTTCTAAATAAACTAATTATTTTAATAATGAATGTTAACCGTGATTCTTAGTACCTATTACCATTTTTTAGTTTTAGTATCTTAACAAAGCTTTTCATTATTTCTGATAAGCTACTAAACTTTTTCTGCAAAGAGACGTATTTGTCTAAATGTCAATGATCGATTTAAATACAATGAATATGTAAAACGTGCAGAAAATACTATAAATACTCTATCCAAAATAATGTAAATCCAACAAAACGCTAAAGATACAAATAATATTAAATATCAATAAACAATATATGCGACATAGTATTATGTTTAAATATTTAATTTACTTATAAATGTGTTATTACATATATTATTACTAACATTTTAATGATAAGTATGACATATTTTAACATGTATTATACATAAGTAACATAATACATTAATAATGTATACAAGTTTATTTAATGTTAAGATAAATATAATATAAATATATAACACTGTAAAAACCATTTACTCAATAACCATGTATAATCTCAATGTATAATTAAATAACTCATTAATATTAATGTAATCACAACTGTAGGCTAATAATTTAGCTGTTAAAGCCTTTATTCTTAATAGAAAAAAAAATACTAGTCAACTGATTTGCTACTTGTTAAAAAATCATTACTTATTTTTATAGACTTATAGTCCTGTAAATAATGATGGGTGTTTACGTATTCTTCAATTGTACAGAACAATTAAAATACTACATATTTTATTTAGTTAGACAAGTCTCAAATTTATATTTATCTATATTTATTACGTAACATATGTATTTAAACAGAATAATAAATTCACATAGGTAATTTTTTTTTCGAGCATTATATTATTATATTAATAAATTATTAATACTACTGATACCCATCTACATATGTATATTATACTACTAATTGTTAAATAAATTATTTTTTATTAGTTTTGGACCAAAGCCAAAGAGTATATACTACATACTAATACACAGCTGCATACAAATAATCGATAGTATAAAAAATGAAACTAGTTATAACTAACAATATGAAAAATATATTCCCACGAGTCATGACACATAAAATAAGAATGAATTAAATCTTAACAGGGGAAAAAAGAAGTAGGAGTCAACATTAATTTGACGCTTTAAACATTCAAAGAGCGGAGGAAATTATTTTTCCCGTTATAGTTATATAAGTTGTCTGATATTTTTTTCACAGTTTTTTACTGTTGGAACGAATCAACTTTTTCTATGTCATATTATTTGTGCATTATTTCAAATGAAATTCTGATCATTGTCAGCATCGAAATATTGCGGGAATCTCAATATGACAAACTCGTACTATAACATACTTTTCGAGACTTGCGTTTATTATATAACTGTTTCACATATCAGTTCTCTGCAAAATCGTTATACAGATATTTTAAAATGCCTAATACATTACTACATTACATACTTGGCTTGTGTTCAATAAGGGTTTATTACACATAGTATCAATAGTTTCGAACTTATACTATACGAGTTAAGAATTTCCCAATAACAGAACGGCTCAAGTGGCATTTATGACTTTGATATAAATGTTATTGAAGTATTCGTCAAACGAATAGTTTTTAATCGTACCCCAAAATCCCATTACAGTCGACGTCATATAGATTGGCACGATGGAGACGCTTATCAATAACTACTAACTAGTAAATGTAGCCCAATCTAATGGCCGTGTGTGTTTCAGCCACACCGCGCCGGGTTATTTACTATACGTTTTGTTGTATATTCATAAATAAAATCTGTACTAGTTGTTATAAAAAAGTCTTTAGCAGAATATTTGCTTTTTTTTTTAATAGCGTTACATCAGTTTTTAAATGTTTTATGACAATTTTTGATTTGATGATAATATTATATTTGGTAATAACATCCAAATACGGAGAACCCCTGGTTTTCCTTATTTCCGCCGCCAACGATTTGACTCGTACTGTATACTATATATATATATACTATATACTATATACTCGCCTGTACCAATAGTTGGAGTCAGTTAATTTTCGAGACGGTAGCACGTATCTATATATCATAGGACTAAAACAAAAATATTAAAATAATGTTTTCAAAATTTATTCATAGGTAGTGGATGGATAAATTAATCGGCTAGACACCTACTGCACGTCATGACAAGCATATCTAAAAATTTGATAGTTAAAATCAAATTTGTAATTGCTTATCATAATATGTATAGTGTTTTATAGTAGAGTAAATAAATGAAAATATTCGTAGTTTAATGTTAATTTCGTCAGTTTTTTAATGAATTATAAATAAATATATACTTTAAATGATAAAGTGTATTTTATTATTAATAGCCATTGATCGCTATGTCATGGAATAATTATTACAAATTAAATAATTAATATGTCTTTTGGAGATGTTAATGATGTGTTCTTGTAAGTGTTACAATTTGTAATTTATTTAAAGAGGTATTATTATATTATATGTTATAATAATCTGGGTTAGACGTACCTAAAATTAATGTTGATAATAGAGAACGAAATTAATTCAAAATTCAAAGAAAAAAAGTCATTAGTAGTCATGACTCTATTATTAAAATGAAAAAGGGTGAAGTTAAATTAGAATTTAAAGTAATTAACAAATAAAACTAAAATGGATTTATTAAAAAAAAAAAATATTTTTTATCTTTATTTATTTCCGGTAGCAGTGAAGACAATATACATTCATCATAAATGTTTTAGATTATTATTTTGTATATTCCAATTATCCTTTAGATCTTACCATATAATATTATAGAAAAATGAAATATATTGAAATTTATTAAAACAATATATTTGTTTAATGTTTTATTATAAAACAAAACAAGGATAAGCGATATTGGAATGAATACGCCTTGGGAATAATATATTTTATTCAGAGTTAAGTAAAATAATAATTGTATAGTTGTTTATTTATTTTGTATTAATTTTTCAGGAACATGAATTATTTATTCGTTTAATTTATAAATCAATTAGTTTTGACCATATGCTATTATATATTTAATTTTACACTGACGATTCATTAATAAATTTTGAGTAGTTATACTGTCCATAATCGGAAAACGTAAAAGAAAATCTATCGTAAAAATTAAGATTAACAACCTCTCATTTCTATAAAGTTTTTACATAAACTCATTTTAGGTAAAGGTTCAAGGACTGAAAGATTCAAATAGTCTTAGTTTTAATCCTCCACAAATAATTCAAAGATTTTACCTTTTTGTAGACATAGTGAGTCGAAGATCATTCTTCAACCAAACAACGAGGCAACTAGCAAGGTATTAATTTTTTTTTTCAAACTGAATCTTTTATAAAATATTTTACTATAGGTATCCTAATTTATACTTGTATAAATAATTACATATTATGTTTATGTACATAATAACTTGATAATATTATTTGATTATTATGAAAGGTATTATGCCAAACAAATTGTAAGGATGAGTGTGTCAGGAGAAGTCAATCAATTTATAGCTAAAAAATGATTGAACCATAATTATAACAAAAATATATATAGTTCTTAAATAGGTAGGTACGTCATGTAAATTTAACTAATTATTCGCTAGTAGAAATTTCATAATCGAATAAAAGCAGTATACTACAGAGTGACTCTATTATTTTTCCGTCTTTCCAAATGTTTTGTTCAACATTGAATAATAGTTTGTTTTGGAGGTCACCATATTATAATTAACATACAAGGCAGGAAATTACGAAAGTAATAATATGATAATTAATGATTTTAAAAATACCTAACCCAACCTAACCTGCATACTTAAAGAGTATTATACAGAATGATTCAATATGCAAACTCAACCCCTATTTTCTTTTAATTATAAATTTATTTAAATTCTGATTTTAGATTCTGAGCGGAGCAAAATCGAAAATTTTACTAAATGTTTAGATTATAATTTTCTAAACATCAAAAAAAATTTTAAATATTTTGACAAGTTTTGAGCTAATTCTAAACCTAAGAAATGTTTGGTTTTTTTTTAAATTATTTTTCTTTAAATATCAATAAAAAAAAATGTCATTTTGTCAAATTTCTTGAAAATTTAATACAAGATTGCTCATCAGTTGTTAAAATAGCAGATAAAAAACAATAAAAATACATTGGCATAATTTTTTTTTATAAGCATTTCTACTTCAAATTTCAACCTAAATTCATCATCAAACATTTGCAAATTATTTAGTAATTAAAAATGTATAAAATGTTCAGTTATTATTGCTAAGATTAAAAAAATTATAACAATGTTTTTTTTAAGTAGTTAATACGAGTAATTAATTCGTAGTGTAACTAAAAAATTTAAAAAATGTATTAAAAAATAATTTTTTATAGACATTTTAAGCTCAAATTTGAACGAAATTAGATATTTAAATGAAGAATGACAGTGTTAGTTTTTTTTTTATTTATTGTTACAGCATTAACAACATAGTTATTAGCTTACAATATAACTTATATAATTATGTACATTCGGGGGTTTTTACAATGGTGTTTAAAAATATTAAATTAAATTAAGTTGTACATTTAAATTTTTTTAAAAAAAGTGATAATTTTTTGTGTGCCAATATAGGGTCCTATAGCTTTGTATAGATTGTCTGGGATTTTGTATTCTTTTCTGGCCTCCGTGAAGATTTGGCAATGGATGAGAATGTGTTTCAGTGTGACTATTGAATTGCAAGAACGGCATGTCGGAGGTTCGATCTTTTCCATTAGATATCCACGTGTAACTCTCGTGTGGCCAATTCTAAGTCGGTTAATTATGACCTCTTTTTTTCGGTTTAAATGATTAAGTTTTGGCTAGAGCTCGATTGAGATTTTGATTTCTCTTAATTTGTTTTCTGTAACTTGACGACAATCTGAGTCCATAATTGTATGCAATATTTTTCAACATTCCTGATTATATCAACTGGTGAAAAAAAAATAATGTGTTAAGGTGTTGGAATTACTTATTGCATTTCAGGCTGCTTTATCTGATTCTTCGTTTCCTCTAATATTTCAGTGACCCGGAATCCATATAAAACGTATGTATTTATTGGATTGATGTATTATATTTTTTATCTTCGTGACTAAGGGACTGATCTGAGTATTATATTTTATGTTAGGTAGGACACTGAGTAACAATGTTAGTTATTTCGGTGTAATTTAAAAATAATTTTTCTGGTTGCTCAAAACTTTTAAAGTATATTATGATTTTTTATACACTCATTGACATTTAGAAATGCAATATTTTTTGCAAAATTAATTCAACCTACTGTATTATTAATAGTAAAATGAATTATTTTAATGCAATAATATCATAGAATACACTTAGCTATATAGGCTGACATACTGTCCTTTGCTCAGAATCGTTTTTCGCGTACAATAATTTATATCATTGAATACAAATTTAACACATCCATAAAAGTGATTCACCCGACATATACTATACAGCAGAGCGGTACTCACTACCAATCTTTTTTAATTTTTAATTACATATAAGTCTTATGGATCAAATTTTTAAATACATCGATTTTTTACTACTATTTATGGAACTTCTTATGACAACTTCTTTTTTTCTAAATAAGAATCACCCATTTTTCTGTAAATTGTTAAGCATTTGACTTTTTAGGCAACATTTTATAATTTTGAAAAATGATCAAAATGATCTGATCATTATAATAAAAATTAGATCAAACTTTTCATACATTTTATATTTTTATAATACCATTTATAAAGACTATTATCTTTAAAAGTTAATATATATTAATAATTCAAAAAATATTTAGTAGAATTTTAATTTAAATACATCATTATTTTCAAAAAAAAAAAAAATCTTTTAACAATTTACTGTAAAAGGAGGTGGATTTAATTTGGAAAAAAATTGATTTTGCCACTTAACATTCTTTACGTGATATAAAATAGTTCTAAATAATTAAAAATATGGTGTTTAATTTAACTTAAAAATTACAAAAATCAAAATTTCAATAACTTAATTATTGAAGAAAAAAATTGTGGTGAATATATTTAGGGAATCACCTTGTATTACATATACCTATATGTACACGAATAAAGGTATAATGTAGAGTTTATGTTATACTCGTATTATGTTTCCTTACTATTATTAGTTTGGTTTTATATTTAACAGAATGATGCTAATAAAATGTAAATAACTTTTTTAGAAAGAAAAATGTGTTTTATATTTCAATGCAAAACAATATTTATATTAAATTAGGATAAATTATACTGTTATACTATTTGTGAATAAATAATTTAATGTTATTCATGATCCTTACGGCTTTTTCCACCTCTGATATTACATTTAGAAATATAATAAATATTATTTTTGAGATTTCAACAGACGAAAAATAAATTAAAAATATACTTATACGTAGAAACAATAAAGGTAGTATAAACTATTTTCTTTAATTGTTTTTTAATAATTACCATATACACATTCTATATGGCATATAAAGTCTCTTATGAGTGCATATTTATAAGTATTTATTAGTATTTATTTATATTTTTTTTCATGACATTATTTATTTTACTATACCTTTCTCCGATATCAAATTGCTTTTTTTTATTTAATTACATTTTCTTAAAAACAGTTATATGGAATCTTAATGTATATATTATTTGATCGTGACATAACGTTTAATATTATGGGGTTGAAATTATATGTCTTCTATACAAATGGGTTTAATTAATTTAAAAGTGTGTTTATAATGTTATGAATTGAAACAAATTGTATTTTAATTTTAGCTTTTTACTATGAATAAATAAATTCGGTAATAAATAAAATCGTTTTAAAATTAAGAATATAGGTGTACAGTATAAGTACACCTACTGAATAAATATTATTTTTATTTTTTAATTATGTTCGTCAATTCACAACTCACGTTGTTATTGTATATTTTATATTTACGTATAATTTGTTAGCCAATGTTATTGCTGATTTTTATAAATCAAATATTACTACCTATTTAACAAAATTATTTAACTTGGCACTTATAATATAAAATATGTATAATATATTATGTTTGTTTTATATAGTATTTAATAAATATATTGTTTTACTGAAATTTAAAAATAAATTTATATAGTAATATTACATATAATTGTCAGCATATTACTTATATCACATGTTGTTTAGACGTGCAATGTTTTCGCCGACCTAAGGATCACGTCCTGATTCGTGGTCGCTACCCCTACTCATTCGTGGTTTTCAATAATATTGACCCAACGATATTTTTTTTTATCGATATTTAAAGAAAAAAAATTTGAATAAATAAAACATCTCTTAAGCCTCTAATTAATTTAAAAATTGCCAAAATATTTTGAAATTTTTTTAGTGTATAGAAAATATTTATATAAATATTTGGTGAAAATTTCATATATCTACTGTGATTACTTTTGATGTTACACCAAAATACAAAATTGATTTTGTCGAAAATTAGCTTTGCATAAAAATTCTCGTTTTTCTCGACGCATTTGAAAACTAAGGGGAATTTTTTATTTTTGACTTTCCAAAGTAACAACTAGATTTACTTTCCTACCGGAAAAGATGCTGATAAAGAAAATCGGAGCACTTTTACTGCCTTTAGACATGGTGACAGATACAAAAAAACACACATCATTGTAAAATCAATACATTCATCACTCCACTCAGAATTTAAAAGTATTATATATAATCTATCTTCATTTTGGTCAACGTTAGTTAATTTTAATTGTATTAAAAGTCAAGATCGGACTAAGGTATTCTAAGTCGGTAATCGACTATCGTGTATATGTAGACCAACACTGTAAAACTAACTGACCTGCATTATAGTAAGCAATATACATATTTAAACTCTGAGAATCAATGAAACAGATTTTTAGTTATGATGATTTTTACATATCATTGATAAAATATATATATATATAGTACATATCATACATATATAATGATTTCTGATGTTTTGACGAATTATAAACCCATACTCTTCAATTCAAATTATGTGCTCATTATTACCTTGATGAATTTCCTATTTGAACATCAATAATAAGAAAGAACATTATTTAAAACTGAAACTATAGTTTATTAAATGCAATTCTAGTGTTGTATTGTGTTTATTTAGTATTTTAGATTGGCATTAAAAAACGCAATTTTACTTAAAAAAATATACTCCACAATTATTGTATTTATGCCTTATAATTAATAGTCTCAAACAAAACGGTGTTTATAACTTTCTTATTTAATATTTTTTATTTTAACAATGTAAAGTAAGTTTTATTGTATATTTTATTTTGTGTCGATCGTATATATACGTAGGGATATGACTGCATGCTGTGTTACACATTTACATTGTCTACGTGCTTTATTAATAATTGTTGACTCCGGACGGGACCGTTCTGAGCTTAACATTTATTATGAATAGTATTACAATTTTAATTATGCACATTGAAACAATATCCATGGCGATTTATATAGATACTATTATTTCTTCAGTATTATATTGCAATAATTCAGCTATTTATATATCGCTGTAAGGGTACTTTATCAGGTATGTTTATTATAAAAGTTTTTTTTGATATATTATATAAGCCATACATTTGATGTGAAATAATAAAACGGTCTTACTGCTAAAACGTACTCAAAAATGTTTATATCGATTTATTTTCTACAAATACTACGCAGTACGCTCGCACGTGAATTCTACAATGGCAAGCTTTTTTTAGTGTTCTAAACTAGATTCGATCATGTACTTGGTAAAATGTCTAAAATAAGCTCACTACTAAATTGTTTTGCACCATTACCAAAGCCGCTCGCTCCGTTCGACAATTACTTCATTGTCTACACCGTACCGTACACTTATTACTATTTTTTGTACATAACATATATATATATATATATATATATATATATATATATATATATATATATATATATATATATATATATATATATATATATATATATATATATGTAATATGCAAAATTGGTAATAGTTATGTAGTTATGTATATTGTTATGTCAATAATTAATATACGACACGTACGTAATACTGGAATCAATGCAGGATTCTGTTTTTGGGACTTATAACGATTGGCAATTACATATCTGTATTATATTATACAAAAAAACATAACAGTGTATACAAATAAATGTCTTTAAGAATAAAGAATTTGAATTCGAAATTGTATTAGTATGTCTAAAATTTTATAAAAAAACATTTTCAAATTAAATATAACTATATCTATTATGTTTATAATAATGAAATATAGAGAATATAAAGATTTTTTTTTTTTTTTGATGAAAGGCCAGTAATTATAGTAGTTATTATAAAAATTAGTTTTGTAAGTCCTTATAAAATTCTAAGGTACTTTGATTACCGCCATGTCACAGCTGATCACACATCGTCCAAATAAAATCACCCGTATTTACCAAAGAGATTGAAACTACTGTCGAAAATAACAGATTAACTATTTGAAGTATATCACAATTCTTAATTCTTAATTTTTCTAATATATCTACATCGTGACTAAATATTCTTAAAAAAAAAAAAATGAAATTTTTAATATAATTATTTTAGTATTATTTCTCCTATCTATGTTTAAGAAAATATATAGAAACAAAAAAACCTGTGGGGGGAGGAGCTTAATCCGTCAAACACAAATATACACCACTAATTATATAACAGTAATGGAAAATAAATAATTGGAAAGATAAATAATCATGGTATAATATACCAGGTACATTTTGAGGCAGTAAGGCTACTCTATAAAAAGTTCAGAGTAACTAAACTTAGTCACTACCATCTCCCTGATTTCCATCTAAGTAAATCGTTCAATTAATTACTTTAAAAAAAAAAAGTATGCAAAATACATAATACGTAGTATCATTTGTTTGATTGATCGCAAATATAGAGGTGTGGGGGAGCGTAAACATAACCTTTCCATACACACTTTACTGTTATATAATAATATGTACTTGCAACAGATAAAAAATTATATTTACAATTTAATTTTCTGGCGATCGTTCTACTGAAGTAGTTTCGAGTAAGTAGACGTAACGTATAAGCGACGGTGACAGCGAAGACGAACAGAGGCCATCGGCGATCGCGTGCTTTCCCTGTAAACGTCTCATTCGCGAATGTTGGTGTGTGGCAGATGGTCGTGGAAGTAGGGAGGGAGCAACAAAATCGTTGTTTGGATATTTTACTACCGTATAATCCACGGTTGTCCGGCAAAACTTTTAAGTACATAGGTATATAACAGTCTGGCAAACTGGATTTTGTGGTTCTAGTGAACTGATGAGCTTTTGCGTGCATACATTGCGTGCGCGGGTTAGTTAATTTAAATTTAATCTTTGGAATAGGATAACACTTGTTCAGCCAATTAAAGATGATAACGGTTTAACTTTGAATACTCGTGATACTTTGTGGAGAGTTCTCACGAGTAACAACCTTAGGACCTATATATTATATGTTAAAACATTTGAAAATCAACAATACGTTAACGTTTAAATTGGTTTTATAGCTAAATAATAATAGATAATAATAGTATATATTTTTCTATTCAAAATTCAGTAAGAAATAATTTTAAAAAAAGGTTGGATAAATATTTAACATTACCTAATCATATACCTATCGGTTATCTAGATTTCTACTATAATATAAAAAAAACATTCCAATTTTTTATTTTCCAAGGAATATGAATGGTATAATATAACAACAATAAAAATCAAGAAAAAATAATATAAACGACAGTTATGAGATTAAAGTGTAATTTGTTGGCCTGCGAAATGGATACAGGGTAATGTCTCTTAACACTATAAAAAAGATTATTTTTTATAATCAATAATTTATATTAAGAAAACTAAGAGATTAACAATTGAACATGCTTGGTCAATTCATGAAACTTTCACGGGGATTGGTTAGATACAGTAATTGCTTGACAAAATATATTTGTTGTATAAGTATATATCCTTCACTCTAACAATATATTAAAAACTACCCATTTTGCATTCATCAATACGATCGATGTAGTAAACTTATATATATATATATATATATATTAAAAACAGATATGAATTCAAAGTAAATTGTACATAAAATCAATCAGGCAACTTTTTTCAATTTAATTTTAGTTATTTTTTAAATAATAAATTACATTTTAAACATTTTCCAAAATTTCTATTTAAATTTTTGGAATTAAAGGATTTTAATTTTAAAAAGTAGCCTGGCCGACTTCATGTCTAATTCAAACCTGTCTTTATAATATTTATCATTTAATTATATCAGTTGCACTAATGGATGCAAAATGGGGTTTATCTCACACATGAATGTCAAAGAAAACAAATATTGAAAACCAATCATCTTAATCTAACCAAAATGAATCTCAATCACAAAAATTACCAGATCAAGTCACGACAATTTGTAGCATAAGAATATATTGGCTTATTGACTTGTAATTAAGGAAAAATATTATAAGATTTATTTTATTATACCAATGTTACTCAACTGAAAGTTAGAGGTTAGGTTCAAATATTGTACCTACAACTGTATGTTTTGATATAATCTGAATAATAAAATATAAAACAAAATAAGTTGAACTGCAGCTTCGATTTAGTAAGTTTCAAGTAGAAGCTACTAATTTAAAAATTTTAAAAATTACATTTTTAGTTATTGTCAATATACCAGCTTTACTTTAATACTGAATATTTATACGAAAATGTATATTGGACATTTCAATATAAGTCAACATTTTTATACCATCTATTTTTATGTATTCATAGGCTAAATATAATAAGTAGTAAAACAAAATATGGTTTTCAATAAACGGTTTCCAATTGAAATAAAAGTGTTCTTGTTCCTTCTTTAGAATATTATTATCAAAGTTCTTATATTTTATTTGACATTCAAAAATAACATGATGGAAGATGATAGATATAAATGATTAACGTTATTAATAGTGTTCATAAACTCACAATATGTAAATAATAGATGTAAACAATTCTTACCTAAGTAGATATAATCTGACACCATTTGTATCATGTATTTATTAATGTATAAGAAATATTATTTCCGTTTTGGTATTAAATGTAACAAATGTACAATTTACATCGACAAATCGTTTTGTCCAGTTAAAAATTGAACTACCAATAAGTAGGTGATTTATTAGTGATAGAATAATATTTTTCATTTTAAATTAAAGATTATTAAATTGAACGCCAGTAATGAATATTATCAATATTAAAACTTGATGCATTAATTATATATATGAAACAATACTATGCTTTTATTTTTAATATGGTATCGGTTTTTTTTTTAATTTTGTTTAATTAATAGGTTATTCTAAAACTTATAGATAATGGACGATTAAATTTTAACTTACGTGTAATAATGTAAGTATTGATATTTTAATTATCATAAAGTAATTTAAATTTGTTCTTAAATAGTTAGAGAAGAATAATTAAAAATATAATATAAAAGTCATCTGCAATTACCTTTTCTTGTCCGATTCTACAATTCCAAACTTAATTATTACAAAAATAATCATTATAAGCTTTAAAAATTATATTAATGTTTTCAAAAAAAAAGTAACTTAACCTCAAGGCTGAAACTGAAAATTAAACATTAAAAACATATATAGATATATAAAAGATTTAAATATATCATAACTAGAAGCAATAGAAATACATACACTCAATTTTTGGGCCTTAAATTATAGACCTTAAAGAAAAAATTTTTAAATTCTATAACATAACTAAAATTGTTTCAGTACATATTTATGACCAAGTTTAGAATTCAGATTTTATATGTAATTATTTAATTTAATAATAGTTTCCTAACTATTGTTATATTAAAGTGAATCATCTTCTAATTTTAAAAAAAATATATTGAATGAAAAATCCAATTTTACTTTTTATGTAAGTTAAATCATGTTAATTAGTAATCAAATCAATAATATTTTTACTAGACTTTAAATTTTTTTCGTCAAAAATTAAATCACATATTTTATGAAATTAAAATGTTTCGCATAATATAATACCATCTAGCCTTTTATCTTAATGTACCACAAAATATGCATTTTTTTATGTTCATAGTTAAAATATGCAATAACATGCATCACCTATATACTTCAAATGTTCAATAATATACAAAATAAAAAATGTATGATTGGTATTAATATGAGGTGATTCGTAGATATTTCTTACCAAGTATGTAAAATTATTCTGCAAAAAAAAACCATTCCTATATATATAAATTCTAAATTTCTGAGAAACTAAGAACGGTTCTAGTTAAAAATAGAGTAAAAATAAAAAATGTTTATCTTTTATGTATTTAGAATCAAAATTATGTCTGTTTTCCAATGCAAATCTAAATTTGATAAGGTTTTAACAAACAAAAAAATAAAGAATAAAAATATTATAATTATAAAATAAATATATTATAGTTAGTTGTTAAAAGTTTCCACAAAACAAAAACAACTATTGTTTTTCAAGATATAGGCAAGTTCATTTTAAGAAAATAACCTTGTATTTAATTTTTTTTGTTTTATAATTTATTTTAAGTCAGTTACAAAAAATACTTTGAAAACTCGGATTAAACAATACTTATAGATAAATGTATGATTAAATATTTATAACGCTTTTTTTTATTTGTAAACGATACATCATAATCTAACTTTTTTAATTTCGGCTTATTGAAAAAATGTTGTACAGAAAGGAAAGTATGAAAGTTCTCACCAAAAAAATAAACTTCCTTGAACCACCGGATTATATGAACTTTAGTCAAGGATAACAAAATTTATTTTGATTTTTATTATTACATTAATTTGTATATGCTTGTTAAAAAAAAAAAAATGCTAAATTACCTAATAAAATATAATTGATACAAATTCATAAATTTAATGTTTTTAAAGGAGTAATCATAAATAAAAACAATTTTTAATTAAAATCTTCAAAAAATTATAATTTTTTAATTACTTTTTCTTATCTCATCGGTGTGTGTAATATGACAAGTAGCTAGGTAGGTACCTAACGGCGTGATACAGTGAGATTGGGTCAGGATATTTCATTGCATTCAAAAAACAATTAAGAATTATAACAACTATATTATAACGCTTGCTAATATTTCTTTAAAATTGTTCCACAGTTGTCGGTAGTTTTACTTTACGTTCAGAAAAACTTTTGACACAATCTTCAAATAGCCTCATTAAAGTATCATCTAGACTCCCAGTAAAGAAATATATCATTTTTGGAGCATTACACCTAAAAGAAAAACTATTCATAAACCACGATAACTAAAAAAAATATACTTTACAGTTTAATACACATTTATCAATTAACTAAGAATCTAGAATTGATTGAATGTATTACAATTAAAAGTTATGACTATGCAAATACTAAGTGATCAATCATGTAGTAATACAGTCTTAGTACCTCAAACAGCTCAAACTGTAATTCGTAAAAATTATAATTTTAATAAATTTATTTTGTTATAAAATAAAATCTAAAATCAATTTAACATAATATATCACTTAAATTAAAATGTAAAAGTTTGTGAAAAATTATCAGTCATCTAGATTTATTAAACAATATATAAATTAGATAATGTTATGGTGTTGATAAATTATAACTTAATGCATAATATATAATAAACATATATAAATGTTTTCAATATTTTACTTTCTATAAATTAAGTGAACTATAAATTAAAAAGTAAAAAAAATACATTAACGCTGTCTAAACAGAAATAGGTACATACCTATATAATATGTATAGCTACTAGCGAGTCAAATCGACAAAATACATGATCATGGAATTAAAAGTATAATAATTAAAATTAAAAGATCTTTTAAGTTTGAACATCAATAATAAATATTAACTAAAAATTGTTCACGAGAAATTTATTTTATTTTATTTATTATAAACAATTTTGATTATTCTAATAAAAATGTTAGGTTGGTGTTCTATAAACCGTTAACTAAGTCGAAATTCAGAGTTAAAAATGTGAGTATTATATTTATGACTGCATACAATTTAAATTACGTTTAAATAATTAACTATATTATAATTACCATACCATATGTATTGTGTTCGCATCACGGCACCAATGCGTGCAACACATAAAAGTACATTTTCACTAGGGATTTAATATAAGTATTTATTTTTTAGTGAATGAAAATTATCTATATGGTATGCAATCACAGATTATTGATACAAGATTTAATGTCTTTTAGTAAAAACGTGCTTGTGCCTATAGTATAAAAACCACACACGAATAAAAACTAAATACTAATAATAAGGAATATGAATTATAATATTATTTTATTACATATATACAGATACAGACAATCGAATTATATTGTTTCATATATAAATACTAATAGTTTATAGTTATATTAAATAAAACGTGTTTCTTTTTTTTTGTATAATGTGTCTGATGTTTAATATTATTAATAAAAAAGGATTAGAAAAATTGAACATTTTTATTTCATGTAGCATATAATTGTTTAAAATGTATGAAAACATTTTTAGTAAATTAATGAATTTATCTTAAATATGTCTCGTGCGTGAAAAAAATTGCATATTTAAATTTTTTTTCACGTGTGTGGAAAATAATAGTTTTTTAATGCATTGGCATAAAAGTAAAAATCAAATATTATTTATAATATTTGATTTATAATAATATTTATTGTTATTAATGTTTCAATACTCGTTTAATATAAAATTTGAAACAGCTAAAGTGTTTATAAATATTATAGGTACCTTACCTACCTACCTACGACACGCGCGTTCCGGTTCAACGTCATTGAATTAGTTCCGTTTCGCGGAGGAAAATAATTACCTAACACCGAAATCAGGATGATAACATTTATGTGCATTAGTAAATACGCAGATTTACAGACTTAAAAAAATAAAAATAAAATCAAACGAGAAGTGATGTAACAATTTAATTTTAATCTTAATGTATATAATATTATAATATTATACAAATACGATATATATTATACAAACAGGATGTCGCTTCGCGTTTATTCACGTCAATATAACCTTTTTTGTCCTGATTAAAATTTTTGAAATATGAATATTGTAATGTTAAATAATGATTATCACATAATATTATGGAAGTAGCCACAATTTAATTATTATTCCTAGCATTTTTTTTTTATATACCTACCTATAGATGACACAAAACGAAAACAAAAAATGCAAACCGTTGTTTTTGTTTTGTGTCTGTTAAAAATGTGAATCTAGTCAATATAAAAAATATTGACTTAGGTAAGTTAGAAGTTGAATCAATTATTTTCATTAAGTATACTCAAATGTTTGGCATTATATATTTAAGTCATATAGACACTCAATGGTTGCTGAAGACATAATCGTGCCATTGCGTACATATAGCGTGTCCGAATTTGTTTTTCTTACTGTAATCCTAGCGAGCGTTCCTCATAACACAGTAATATAGCGGTAAATTTTAAAACGTTAAACAGGACCCTAGACAGACCTCTCAGACATTAGTACATGCACTTTTAGCGGAAAATTTACCAAACCGGTTGCAGAATCGTTCATTACCGCACAGCCACGACCTGGCCATATCCTTGCGGCACGACCCGACTCGTAGCTCGATCGTCCTTTTTCTCCCTTTTCGTCGTCCGTCCGACCGGTTTTCCGGTCAATCGCTGTTGCTGCTGCTGCTGCTGCTGCTGCTTCTTCTTCTTATTCTGCTTTCGAAGTTCACGGCCGTTATTCTTGCGACCGTTGTGGCTTGCCTTATTCGTAGGTTTCTTCTTTCCGTGGTCCACGTGCTCCTCGTCGAAGAACTGCTGCCTCTTTGAGTACTCATTCTTCTTGTGTATCTTGTGCTTTACTGGGCCTTTCCCGTCGGGTCCACGGTCCTTGTTTTTGCGCCCAATACTTTCGTGGCCATCTCTGCGTGGTTTTTTAGCGGTCGCACCTTTACGTACGTCACCCGTCGTCGAAGACCCTACTGGTTCCGCGTCTCCACCTCCTCCGCCCCCATCGCTGTCGTTCTTGTAATCGTTTTTATGTGCCGGTAGCTTTCTGCCGCCGCTCTTGGTCTTATTTCTATTTATCTTTTTACCGTTATTATTATTAATCTGCTGGTGACCTCGTGGCCAATCGTCGTCAACATCCCGAGATCGTTCACCACCGCCGTCGATAAATTCTACGTCATCCCCCGGCGGAAGTCTCTCAGTCTCCGGTACTCTGGACACTTTACCACTCTTTCGCGGCGGGTTCGTCATGTACTCGTACGTGTTTGGAGACTCGTATAAAGCGTAACTCCGTTCGTCCCGGACCGGCCGAATCGCGCCCCGGACGGCCGACCCAGGCATAGTCCTGTGCCCATAACTACCGTACATAGTAGCGGCGGCGGCGGTCGATGATCTTCCACCGTAATGTCCGTTCGGCCCGACGCCAACTCCATAATTTCTGGACTGACCTCCAACACTGCCGTAATTTCCGGACTGACCGCTAACACCGCCGTAATATCCAGATTGACCGCCGACGCCACCGTCGTTATATCCGGATTGACCACCGACGCCACTGTCGTAATATCCGATCGGATCGGCGATGTTGGGTATGGTTGTCGTCAGGTAAACGATCGGCGACACGGTCCTGGAGTCCAACCTGGGCGACAGGTACAACAGCGTTATGCCGCAGCACACGAACAACGACGACCGCTTCATATTTGAACAGTGACGGCGGGTGCGATACGACTGTACAATAATAACGATATCCGACTGCGGATATAGAAACTGCGCAGAGACTACGCGTGTAAAATAGTTACGCTTTCGCGTAGCGGCGGCGGCGATAATGTTACGTTCTCTTCTATATCCCTCGCCACTCGCCAGTCGTTACGATATTGTTCGATTGTATACAATATATATACATATATGATGCGTGTGTAGTAATAACATAATATTACGATGTTTGCCCATAACTATACAGGATGAATCATTGCAAGCATGCTACACTCCCCCCTCCCCACCATTATTTCATTTAACATTGAATTTTTCAAATTCTGATTTTTAGAATTTTTAAATGTATATACTGAAGGACGATACATTTTTAGTTCTTTAAGATTCTTTGTAGTACTACTCAAGCAGTGTCCTGTGACGATATCAATTTTTTTTTCCAAATAAGATCCACCCCCATTTTATAGTAAATTGATAATCAGATGTTTTTTTTATAAAAATGTTAATGTGTCTAAATCAAAATTCGAATGAATAGTTTCTTAGTTATTAAAATGTTTATATTAGATTAATAGTCCTTAAAATGGTTTTACAAATATATAAAATATATGTAATATTGGATCTAGTATTTATTACACTTGGATCATTTTTGATAATGATAAATGCTGATAGATTAATATTAATTACTAACATTTTTTAATCATCATATATTCTATACCCATTATCATAGACCTATTGTCCTTAGTACACAAAGTTATATTACTCAAAAACTAATCATTCGAAATTTAATTTTAATATGTCAACATTTTCAGAAAAGCTTTTGCTAAATTATCTACATTAAAAAAACGGGTTCTCGTTTGAAAAACAGAAGTTTGTATATTCACAGGAAACTTCTTATCTAGTAAAAAAATATGTCAAGAATTTGAAAATATGGTCTTAAAGTATATTATTTAAAATGTCCAAAAAACAGATTTTGAATAACTACATTATTGAATAAAAACAAGAGGGTGAGTATGCTTGGAGTTCACACTATATATAAATAGAGAGAGAGAGAGAGAGAGAGAGAGAGAGAGAGAGAGAGTGTGTGTGTGTGTGTGTGTGTGTAATTAACAAAAAAGAATGATGCTAATAATTAACCAATTATATGTGATAACTTTCGTTTAAATAAATATTAAATATTGTTTTTTTTAATATCATTATGCATATTAAAAGACAAATGTTTAACATATTTTTTTTAAAACAAAATTTAATACACAAGTAGTTTATGTTATTTACCAGTCCTTTCTGTTACATCCTGTATATTATATTATAATATTAAACGCAAGACAGTTTGTGGTTTTTCACGGTGCACTTATTTTGCACGGCTGTCAGCATATCCGGCCGTATAGGTTTATATTATTGATATAGATAATAAGATTGCCAATCGCCAAGTATGGCGATATATTTAAAAACACGATATTACGGTCGTGGGTTTCGAAAGGACACGACGTGGATTGTGCTGTGGTCGAGGTTCCTGCAACAATAATAGCCTGAGACCATATAGGTAGGAATTCTATTGTTATTATACCTAATAATATTGTATACATTGTATTTGTTTAGTCAATTGCCTGAATATTTTTGTGAGGTATTATTCTAAATGCATATTGTGTACGCGTATGATTATTATATTATATTTTATCTCTAATAAAATATGAAATTTTGAATAGAAGATTCCCTAATAAATCATAAGCTTACCTACTATCTAGGTATTGTAAAAAAAAAAATGAATCGCTATACATTTATTTTTCAGTAAAGTCATAGTTATACCTATTTATCCCATAATAAATAAATATAACTAATCAATTGCCAAAACATTTTATTCTAGCCGTAAATCTGTAATAAAACTGCAATAATAACTTAATAGTCTATAGGATAATATGGATAATTATAGTTGTTATTGTAATTCATATTATAATGCACTAAAATCATAGAACAAATTTTATGACTTAAAAACTCTGAAAACAACAATTTTATTAGTTATTAGTTATTAGTTATTACAATAACAAATTATTTTTAAAAATGTTTTTGTTCTTTGGGAGTAGTAGTGGTTATATGAGAAAATCAGGAAACTTGAGAGGATTTAGTTTCCCAATAAGTTAAAGATAAAAGATTAGTTAGATACATATTTCAATATGTGTAGTTGTTCACACCTCAAAACATTATCGACATAATTATAATTTCATTATTTTATATTGATCAAATTTTCAAAGAACCGTTTGAGATAAGAACTAAATAGGTCCAATCTAATGACTTTGGGAAAAAATCAAATTGTCAGTGTCTTTTACAATTGAATTAATTGTGATGACGCTAATAAAATGGTGGTAACAAAATTAATGGTGTCAGTATCAAAAGCTTGGTAAAACTAAAAACTGCGAAGCTAAATACAATGACGTTAATCGTAAGATTTGAAATCCCGTTTTTTTTTGTATATTAGACAGTTTATTAAAAATAAAAATATTAATGACATGCCCACCAATAATGATTTTGTGAACGAAAATATTGTAAAATATAAAAATATCTAAATAAATTAATAAAATCGACTCTTTATAATTACCTACCTCCTATAGGTATTTGTATATGTATATTACATTTTAAAGGTAATTAAACGGCGAACGGTTTATTTGTTTAACGTTACTCATTCAACCGTTTCTTAAATTGTATCCTTGCAGGCTTCGTGAGAATTCGAATATTAATAGAAAATCATAATTAATTACACAGTTCAAATTAATACTCAGATGAAATAACCAAATAAATTATCACAGTCAACCAAAATGAAAAACAATGTTGATATAATGATATTCTTTACGTGAAACCCTAATATAAATTGTTTTATTTATTTTACAAAAAATTATAGGTGCTCGATAAATATATAATATCATATCAATTGAATTTAATGTAATTAAACTAATATTGTTTTAAGAAGTTATTTTGGTTTGGAGGTATAATAACCTCTATTAATTTATACTGAGCAACAAATACAATTGAACAGAAAACTGTTTTCAGCTCAGTGTTAAAAACCTTTCAAAAAGTTTAAATTTTAACTAGTTTTGAAAAATCTCAAATATATTTTTCTCAATAATATCAAATTACAACCACTTAAATTTTATTCGTCAATAAAATAATTAACCCCACACAATTTTTTTTAAGCAACGTAGCATTATCTTTAGCATCATTTTATCGAATAAAAATTATATAATTGTAATACATGTTAAAAATATTGCTTGTTGGAGAATTAATAAATTTTTATTATTATTTTAAAACTTAAATCACGAGGCTAGATCAAGTGGTTTTGTAATGCGGTCATGCAGGCCATTAGGTATTACAATGCAAATCCCATTGATGTACGAATTATATTTGTACAATGTTTGAGCAATATTTTATATTATTATTATTATTAGTCATAGAGAAGATAATAGAAAATACAATGATTTTATGATGATTTTTTCCCATTTCGAACAAAAAAATTAAACTATTCCCAAAGTTTATATTTAAAGTTACATAAACGTCATAGTATGAAGTTAGGTACTAAGACATAATATAATTATGTTATCGTAGAAGTTGTTTACTAAGGTTCTAGAATATATTTTTTTAGATCTCTCAATGTGTGTATATATAACTATTTTACTAGCCTAATTTTATACAAAGGTTAAGAATTTGTTTTTATTTCCATATTATTCTTTTAAAGTGAAATATGTCAAGATGAAAACGAATATTGAAAAATGTGAAATTGGCAGGAGTCAAGCTTGTCCAAAATTTAATTTGCACGGATTCTGCAATGTCAATCTTATAAAAACATTATAATAATAATATATAATTATTTATATTTATATTTGAAAACTTTTTATGCATTCTTTTAAAATTATATTTCACAATTGCTAAGCATATATAAACCCGAACCCAATATTGGCATTTTTCTCATATAATTCGTTTACTGTTTTGCTTGAATATTGAAAAAAACAATTATTAATGAATTATATGAAAAACAACTTAAAATATTTAAATGTGCAATTACAATTTTATAAATATGTTGTTACTATTACATAAAATCCAATGTTAGTTAAAAATTATAAATATATTGTTGCTTATAAGTAGATATATGTATCTAATAATGAATAACAATAAGTAGTATTAGTAGATCCGACTAAACTTAATTGCCGTGACTATCGATTAGCCATTAACTAGCCATTCTATTTGTTTAATCTTTATTATTATTATTTTTTGTTTTTCACTTTTTTTTTCTTAAAACTAGCTAGAATTTTATAGAATATTTTTTTTCTATATGCATCGTGTATATTAAATCATTTTTAAGCAATTTTCAAACTTAACTACTAAAGTGGGAATATTAAAAAAAAAAAATAGTAAAATTACATTTGAATCGGTGTGCACCGTTAAATAACAGATTCTGTAAAAAAATATAAATGACTATTTTAAATTAAATTGAAGAATGTATTCAAATCTGAAAAGTAACAGATAAATCACTATAATTATTACTGCAATGTAAAATATAGATAATATTTATATTTCTGTATAATATTATTAAATTTAGTACCTATATAATTAATTTTTCTTGCTGAATATTTATTCTTTAGGTTTCTGCTATATTTTTGTTTTTAACAAGAAATATTTTATGTATTTGAATTAAAATTATATTTTTTTGTTAATCATGTAAAGTTGTACCACTAAATAATGCTCAACTTTGCGTTTCAAACTCTTAATATAATTTTATCAAAATTATTATTGTGTCAAAAATAACATGAAATTTTTAGAAAAAATATAACCTTTTTCTTACAATTATTAACAAACTTAAATTTGGAATTATTTTCTATATAACCTGAATTTTTGATAGTTGTTTACACTTAATTATTGGAAATGTCTAAATAAATATTGCCAGACAGTAATGCTGTAACTAAAATAGATTATCATAATAAATCACTTGTTTTTAATCACTTTCGGTTTGTTAGCACAATGAATATATAAATCATAATGTGATAGACTCTATTATTATAGTTTACTTTTACAACATACTTTTGCATAACTTATTATAACTAGTGAAAATATTAAACTATTATCTTTAGATCCCCCAATTGTCGGTTGAACTTTACCTGAATAAGTTGCTTTAGTTTTCAATATAAATCTTAAACCAAACCAACTAGGATTAATATATTATGATTTCAACTTAATCATAATTGTTTTCATAAAGGAACTTGTGTTAAACAACACTAGGTCAAACGTGTTCAACCGGAATTCAAAGCTAATCTAAGATTAAATATTTTGATCAGTAAAGTCAATCTTAATAATATTGATCCTTTGTTATAGCTATTAAAATGTGATCAATGTAGAAATGTATATTACTTATTTAAAACATATTAGAATATATATTTTTTTAAATATGGTAATAACCATTAATTTAGTTATTATAAAAAATGTTTTAATTTTAATTTAATGAATATTTGGAATATTAATTGTTTGGACAAATATTTCATTTTATCTTAGCTATAAAATATAAAGACGAGTATTGTTTTTTTTTTTTACCAATCAATTGTTGCATTATTTTATACTTTTATTATTATAACTATTTTGATTGAGAAAATTCAAAATATGTGTACTTACAAAAAATATTATGGAATAATATTATTTACAAAATTAATTTTAAAATAATCAATATTGTTCTATAGCCCAAAGTTATATAAATATTTGATATAATATCATGAAAAGAGAGAGGCATATGAAGGCTTCAATAAAAATATCGAGGTTAACTAATTACAAGCACTTTATAATAAGAATTATACATTGAGGATAATTTTCGCGTAAAAATTGCATGTCTTGCATTTTGCTTATTTACATTATAGATACCTAAATTATTTACAAAATATTAAGTACACAAACAAATAGTATACTATTATATTTATAGTATTTTTATAAAAATAAACATAAATTGGTTTTTATAATATAATAGAGCAATATTAGCTTTGAAAATATAATTGTATGCAGTAAACAAATAAATATCTTTATCAAATTATTAAAATATATACACGAGTTTCGTAATAAGTCTATTGCCGCTATAGTTAAAATAGAAATTATGAATAATTTATTTGTATAAAAAATATACAAATAGTTTTTTTGTATGTTTTGTAATGTAGTGATTTCATTATATTTTCTCTCCTATAAATAAAATAATAAAACAATTAGGTTCTAGCCTTCTAACACGAATAATTTATACACATGTATAATTTACTCTGTATCAGATAACTTTTCAATAGACGATCAATATAAAATATAATTATTACATATCCTTGAAAAATATATTTTAACTGTAATATTGTTACAATCGTCACAAATTAATGATACGCAATCAAAATAATAAAAATAAAACGGTGAAACTCGAAAAGCATAATAATAAAACAAGTAGGCCGCAGCAAAATCATCATAATATTATTATCTACTGTTGTTAATGTGAATTCCGAATGATTATAATTTGTAAATATATATATATACTTTTCACAGTCTAAAAAGATGTTAAACTAAAGGGAGGAGTAAAGAGCTGAAGTGTATCGCGTGGGTACGGGGTTTGAAAATAAAAACACTGTTGGCGTAGGAGAGATGTGATGTCATTGGTCCTGACGTCACGGAGGGGAGGCAGATTTCGATATAAAGGGAGAATATCACCCCTCGAGTCTGTCCGACGAGAACTAACTGGCCACTTTGAAAAGTTGTTGTTAACCGACGACTCTATCCTAAACACATACCGCAGCAACACGGTAGTTTTTACACGCTCCAGCTCCGAGATTATACACAGGTAAAACACTTATATTATTTCAGTACTTATTATATTTTATTTTTTAATATGATATTAGTAAATAATGTTTATCGATTTGGATTTAATTTAATTAATTCAACAGTATCTTAAATACAACGTACCTACGAATTCAATTGAAGGAAAATAAAAACATTTTTCGTACCCACCTATTATGATTTGTCTTACTTTTTTACAATGTGTATAATTCATGTATACAATATTATACATTTTTTTTTTTTTAATTTTAAAACACAAAAAATTAAAAATGATTAATTCAGCAGAGTTTCAAAATTATTTAAGTCATTGCTAAGAAAACAATATTTTATTTATAAATAGATGAACTAGTCGTAATAATATAACAAAAGTAAAATACTTGTACTTTATATATTATTTTTTAAATAATAATATAGTGTTACGTACTTTTTTTTAAGAAAAAAATGTATTTTAAATTATATAGGCAAGTGCTCCTTAGATAACGTTTGTTTTAAATTTTACTGTACACATATCGTGTAGTTGTGCTATTGAATTTTTAAGTGTAAATTTTAGCGATTTTTTGATTCTTTGAGAAGGTTAAACTTATAAAGTTTTATTTCATTTTGTTATCTTACGTACTTACCTAGTTATACAAAACAAATCATACTTTCAGCAAAATTTAAAATCACTATTTTTATCAAACAACTTTATCTTAATACTTGTGTGTATTATAGAAGCACCGTTAAAACTTTCTTTAGAAGCTTAAAATAAAGTTAAGCACAATAACTTTTAACATTTTAAGTGACGTACTTTTGTCACGCAATACCTGCATAAAATAATGGAAATATAGTTCTATAACTGTTATGCCCATTTATGAAAAATAAAATGAAAATAAATCGTCAATAAAATAATTAATAATTTTTATTCCACTTTTTATTTCTAA
Organism: Pentalonia nigronervosa; assembly: GCA_014851325.1. Classification (NCBI taxonomy): domain Eukaryota; kingdom Metazoa; phylum Arthropoda; class Insecta; order Hemiptera; family Aphididae; genus Pentalonia; species Pentalonia nigronervosa. The sequence goes on from JACXSJ010000764.1 coordinate 40,191, forward strand.
AATGTCTCCATTTCCGTAAAATGTACATACAATACTCGACGAGTTTTACGAGTGTAAAAAAATATATATTTTGGGTTCCGTAAAATATAATTATTTTTATTTTGGTTTGTTTGATCATTTTTTTGTCAAACAAGCATGTCATGCTTGCATGTACACGAATATGCATTTTTTTGATGAGTTGTATAGGTTATATTATATACATGAAATAAAATATTATTCACCAAACGGTTCGACACACCGTCCGTCTCATTAGCCCCGTGTGCAGTTTGGAGCTCTTGGCGAGTTTTATTAATGAGACCGTTTTTAAACGCGAAATATTTTTAATGGCCCATCATGAGTGGTAGTGGCGTTAAAGATCACCTAGAGAGAGGTTTCCAAACGACAACACTTTCCGATTTTGCTGAATCTCCATCAAAATATATATAGATACAGCGTGATTAACAAATAATACTCACTCTCGTTTTATCCTTTATAACTATATGTGTATTAAATAATATCAATTTTGATTTTTGGAATTTTTTACTGCCTAATATTTATAAACTGTGTGACCTGTGGTTATATGTTGTTTTTCAAATAAATCAATTTGTTACCGCACATTGTTTGGCAAATATTTCATTTTCGAAAAAGATTACCAATGCATCTAAATCTAAATTAAAACGAGTAGTTTTGAGTTTTTAAGCTCGGTGTACCAAGGATAAAAGTCCATGATAGTATATTATTATGGTTTAAAAGACACGCTCCTTAGATGATAAAGTATAAATATTCGAAAATTCCAAAAATCGAAATTCGAATGAATGATTAGTTTAATGATGCAACGTGGGTGAATGGATCACTCTGTATAATATAGAGTATTCACTGGGCGGATAACGGCAAGCGGCGGCGGCACAACCAGCACGCACGCAATAATATTTAATCAAGACGCATAAATCGCTGTGCATACTTTGTATTCCTTCGGTCCAGGAACAGTACGTAGGTATATAAATAATAATATTGTTGTTGTTATAATTATCATATCTCTCGGGCCACGGTTAAGTGGAACCGATAAATTCTGCGTTTGTTTCTTATTCGGCTGTGTACGATCAATTAAAATAATATCCCAGGCTAATACCGCCGTATACCGTTCCAGAGCCGATAATAGACCGTCGTCGTGTTGCTATCGCAGGTAGTTTTATCTTTTATAGGTAGATGAAGTGTGTTTATTACGCGCGTGTATGGGTGGCTGGGTGTCGGGTACCACTGAGATATATAATACGCGAACACCACCCATAAAATATTAAAATTATGTTAATAGGGGACGCGTGTATCTATTATATTATTATTGCATATATTAGGCATGTATTTTTTAATTTATAATCGTCAGCAACTCTGACCATTGGATTTTAAAAACGAATAAAATATATTAGATAGATACACTATACAATTAAAATAATACGTTATTTACATATTATATTTATACGATTACATTGTATATGTCATATTGAACATTACTTTAATTTAGGTAGATTGCAGGAGAAAAACAATAATTTAAAGAACATGGTATTCGGATCACCAAGTACTCAATCTTCAGAAAGTTTGGAAATCTTAGCTACTCGCATCACTTTTTTTATGATTACGGCGTTCTGTTTGACCTAACCGATTCGGTGTTTGTTGACGAACGTCTTTCAGGAAACACCCAGTGAGATAAATTGAATTTTAATTTATTAAATACTTTATTAATTTTTTCTACAATTGAACAAATACAAATAACAAAAATTACATTTTTTAGAAGTGCCACATGTTAGCCATTTCTTATAATTTCATTTACTGTGTGAGTAATGAGTATTTATGTAGCGTCTTCCTGCAACATTCGCCGAGACATATACATGAACATTTCACGAAATATATAATTTTATTATTAAGTTATTTATACACAGAACTTCTGAAAGATATAAAATATAACAGTTAAATATTATTATTATATGTGTCGACTGGCGGGATTAAATGTTTCCGACATTCATTTGAAATACTTAACCGAAGCGTTCAAAACGAAACGTTATTTTAATCTACACAATTATTGTATAATATGTTCCGCACATATTATATCGTATACATTTTTTCTATTATTTATGCACCTACCTCATAATCGGCTGCCATCTACATAAAATTTTTCCTGTTTCAAATATCGAATATTTTCACGTGAAAAACGTTTTGAACTCCGCGTACGGAAGTGAAGTGCATCGCACAGTGGAATAATTCTGTGGGACGGAATCAAAAGCCCCGATTCAATTTATTTCATTTCGGATCGTTTCTCTGGAGAACAAATCATATTATAGTTTTGTAGATTGATATCAACAAATATTTATTTTTATTATCAATCATTATTTGTTGGCATCGTGATATTTTACTTAATGAAACTCATAAGTACTTCAATATTTGACATTTATACTACGTTTTTATAAGTATCACTTGCATATGAATAATACTGCTACTTTAAAAATAAATTAAATGTAACGATAAAAACATATTTTATTTCAATTTCTGTTTTAATATCAGATTTGAATCTATATAGTTTTAACAAAAAACAAAAGAGTAATTAGAATAATATTTAAATGCAAAAATAATTAAAATAAATATTTTTACACCTCACCAATATAATATAATCTCCATTAAAAATATAAACCAAACGATTCATTCATTCTTTATAAAAATCTATTGGCTAATCGTATCAAGTTTCTATACACATCATTAAAATTATTAAAAAGAAAAAACTTCTAATATTTAATAAGTTAAAATTATTTTTAAATGATTACTGGAAAAATCACTTATAAATAAACGCATACAATTTTACTGTAACAAACTGTAAAATTAAATTATCTTAAAATATACTAAGACAACTCATGTGAGTAAGCATTGAAACATAAAATACGAGTACATCAACTACATTTTCTGTTAAAATACAAACTTCTATAGAAAAAAAAATCATTATTTATTTATTGACTAGTTATTCAAATATTAGGTACATAATTATATATTATGGTATAAAATAATTCTAGGTACTTCAAAAATCTTTAGGATAAAAATAATGCAGTCTTTTCATTCAATATCCAAAAATAATAACCAGTGGCTCATGGCATTAGTGTAATCTAACTCACTATAAAGATTTGAATACACGAGCTCGTATAATGACTATCTCTGAACAAGCATCTGAACTTCACAAACGATTCCAGAAAAAAATAAACCTCCATTTAAATCCTTTGATTTACAATCTATCTTCTCTTGATCTAATAAAAACCACCATAATTGTATAAGGAAAATGGTTTAGAGACTATAGGTATAACTTCTTTATTATAAGAATAAAAAAAAAAACTCAAAACTAATAATTTAAAATTGTCTGTTTTCGTTATCCCTTAATGTTTTAACAAACCTATTATCATGAATCTATTATCCTTAATGTATAATATTAAATAATTCTAAAACTACTCATTCGAATTTCGATTCTGATATATCAATATTTTCAAAAAATTAAACTGATTAACGATTTATAGAAGGAAAGAGGTGTTTCTTATTTGAAAAAAATAAGTTGATATCGCCATAGGACACTATTTAAATGGTATACAAATCTAAGTATTTGAAAACATGATCTTTAAACATAGAACTTAGAAATTTAGACAACAATAATTTTAATAAATTTAGTTCTCAAAGAATAAATGGGGCTGAGCTTGCTTGATGAATCAATAATCACACTATACTGTACTGCAGTATACACTATACCACATACATATTTTCACTTCTCAGTAATATCTATGAATATTTTCTCTACTTCTGTCACTTAATTGTATTTGAATTACTATACGTTCATCAAATTTAATTATATTGTATTAAATAGATGATAAATATTTCTAATAATAATAAAAAAGTCGATTGTGATCGTTCAGAAATTGAGAAATGTAACAATCCAAAGATATAGTTAAAATCATAAATCAAAAATATTTATCTGAAATTAATAAATGACTTGGAAAATTGATAAAGTTAGATTTTTTTAATACCTATTTAATAAACTTTTAAGTAGGTTTAAAAAAAATAAGTATTTATTACACATTTTATTATTCATGTGTACACAATATTTAAGTTATTGTTAAATGTTGATGTCTACAAAGTACCTAATGAAATCTGCCGAGTACCTACTGTTAATTATGAAATAATTAAACATAATAATTTTATTGTTTGATCAAATTTTCATCTGACCATTGATTGTGGACATTAACGTTACGATGATTTACATAATTAATATTATTATATGATAATAGTTTTAGTTTGATTATTATTATTATTAATTATTTTTGTTTTGGTTGATTTAAAATTTTGCATTTTCCGTCATTTGTTTATAAAATTTTAATTACTTGTAGTTATAATATAAATTAAATTTTATTTTTGGCTGAAAAGTAAAAAAAATATTATTCAGTATCCAGGATTTTATTTTTAAAAAATTATTGTTCTACCATAGATGTCCTTGTAATAGTACCTAAAAATATATTTTGCTTCCTTTACAAGCTACTCAAATATTAAAACGAATAAATGAATATTGAACATATTTATTTTCAATATATTTTGTTATAGTTACTAGATTTTAAATTAAACACGATATTATTATACTTTAAATTAATAAAATATTATTACATTGTTTTTTTCTATTATTTTTAATCAAATACCTATTCATTCCTATTCATTCTTAATCATAAAGTTTCTTTTCACTAAAATATTTTTTGAGAGGGTGTTTCAATAACATTTTTTAAGGAGATTTATATAAGCATGAATGTATTTATGACGTTGGTTGTTACTTAAATACTAAATTATCGAAAATATATTATATATTATGATTCAGATCACCTAATTTGGCATTAATAGTGCAATTTTAGAGCTAAAACATAAAAATAAAAGAGAATAATATTACGGAAAAAATATCTATTCTGGGTACCTATAAAAGTATTTATTTTACAATTAAAGATAAAAAAAAAAGTTTTTCTTAAAGTTGTAGGCAATTTTCTTTTATTTCCTTTTTTTGAACCAAAAAAATAGATAGATATGTCAACAATTTCAAAATGTTATTTCTCTAAATAGTTTAAATCATGTTTTTTGTCTGATATCACTATAAACTGCTGGATGCTTTATTTTCAAAAGTACGCTGTACTCTGTTGCGTTATGTACACTAAAAATTCTGGTGGCATAAAACGTCCTCTAAATAAATATAATTTTACGGTACTTACATTAAAATTGTAATTTGTATTTATTAAATAGTTCGTGCATCGCATAAAAACCTACGAGCACAAATAACGATTTTAATACGAACGGTTATAGAAAATCTGCATTTATAATTATTCTGTTTTTCACAGTATTTTGTGCCTTTATTAAAAAAAAAAAAAAATGTCGCGCTGAAGTATTAGCGGATAGACGACACGGTAGATCATCGAGAACTCTTGAATCCTTAAAAATCCCGATACACTTGATGATAATATATTAGTTTGACAAGTCCGCGCAAGTGTAACACAGTTGTTGTACAATATCGTAATCCAAAAGATGATGAATTGGCAACACGTATTGATTGATTGATCGATCGGAATGGAAGAAAAGGTGTGCGCGATAAACGGCATTTTTCTCCAAATGGTGCGTACCTACCTACTATTAAACAGATACGTGATGTTCAATGGGAAAACACGAATCGCTGTCGTTTACAGTTATTGTGATAATATCGTGTACTTACATTCCACGTATGACGTGTATAATATTATATGCTAGTCTTCTATGACGTGCACGACGCGCTCTAATGGACACAATTTGTTTGGATATAATGTTATTATTATTGCGAAGAAAAGAGTCGTAGCGTTGCGGGGACTGGGGACGAATTATAATAATCCTTTGCTTGCAGTAGTCGGATTCTATGAAGTGTTGTCGCGCAAGTGGGCTAAAGTGGTTGTCACGCTGCCGAGACCTAATGAGCCGCATTTAATGAATATTAATTTGAAACCGTTATACGAAATTAATGAATACCCGAGTACATTTCGCGAGGGTTTTTATGGTCGGTTCTCACACGCGCTATTATCGTACCTATCGAATCATTGCGGTGTTCAATGAAAATCCAGTTATGTTGTTTTTTTTAATTTTCGCGCCGAATCCTAAAACAATAATAGTATAATAAATAAACAAAAATAATATGTATAATACGCTAGACTATAAATAAACATTGTGGTATGCCGATACCTTAATAATCGGATAGAATAATTGTATCCATTTATTCATTTAGTTATTTATTTATACGGGTTTAAATCCGATAACAATATTTAAAATAATGAAAGAAATATTAATGATATCATACCAAAAAAAAATTAATTTTGCAATAAGAAAAAGTTACGATCTAACAATTTAAAAAATTATAAAATAAGCCATAATTATTATAATAAAAGTAAAAATATTTTTCATTCAGTTTAGACATGATGAATGGTATATAAATATTATAATGTATTCTATAACTAACAATTTATTTTGATTAAAGAACATTTATAATGTTATTAACTCCTTATTAATATAAAACAACTTACTCATTTATCGAACAAACAAAAATAATTTTTTTCTGGTAAATTATTAATCCAATAAAAATCATTACAAAATTAGTTGTAAATATCAAAATAATAAAAACACTATGTAATAAAAAAACTAAGTTTTCGATTTTAGTTGCATATTATTGACTATAGGCATTATACACTTAGGAATATCCTATTATACTATATTTAGTATTGTTTTAATATTAATTACATCTAATAATGATAAATAAATACTGTATTCTTTTTAATGCCCAACTTTGATTTAAACTAAAATGTATTAATAACCTAACCTAACCTAACCTAACCCCCTCCCTCTCTCAATAGGTGCAATTTAAATATTTTATTGCTGATCATTATTTTATAATCGTTATGAATTTCACTAGCTACAATACAATACCACAATAGTGTAATTTATATATAAAGGTTTGTATCGATTCTGTAAGTTTCAATCATAATTAGTTACTTGCCTAGTTGCCTATATTAAATTTAATTGATAAACTAAAAAGTCATCATACAATGACATAATATAAAATAAATGATGATAATATTCTGTGTTCAATGACTTGAGTTTTGCATGGATCATTATCCTTATGGGACAGAAAACTTTAAGAATTTTCCAATTTTTAGACGATCTTTAAAACACTTCTTCTGCTCCTAAATCTTTGATTGAGACTTTACTTCATACGTTTTTAACCTCTAGTACTAATAAATGTAATAATAATATTCTTCCTTCACTATACCTCCACTCTTTATTGATTCTTCACGTCATTAATAAAATATTATACATATTTAATTACATTATCTTTAATTGTCCTTTTGTCTTTTCTATATTAGAACTACATGTTTTCATTTTTCTTCTTGCTAAATTGGGTCCTAATTTAACCAGCTTTATATGTTTTTGGTTTTTCTATACCATTTGTAATTATTTTCCTATTACAAACAAATATACTTACAATATGTTGTAATTATTTTCCTATTACAAACAAATATACTTACAATATGTTGTAATTTATATAAATATAATATGTTATGTCCTCAACATAATAAAAAAATTATTAGAAAAATAAATTTTATAATATACTATACAAAATCCGATGAAACTTTTACTAGTAACGAGTATTAATAGCTTCTAATTTAAGTAATAAAATATATTTGAGTAATTTTTATTAGTAAATCTAATATATTATAAAAATTTACGTTTCATATATGACTCTTATCTAAATTCAGCCGTATAAGTTGTTTAGTGAAAACAAAGCTCACTCATCCAAGTTTTAAATTTTTGAAAGGACCATTATTGAATGAGTTAAAATATAATTATTTAAACTCCTAGAAAAATACATAATTTTATTTTTAAATAATTTATTGCCTATAAGGTAAGATTATTATTTATGAAAAAATAGCCCATTATCATAAAATAAATACAAAATTCAACTCGAACATGCGACTTTGTTTTTACAATACCACGTTTAACTATATATTAACTATTGCGTTAAAAAAAAAAAACCTGTTACTAAAATTAGGAAATCTATTTCCTAATTATTTTAAAAAAGAAACATATAACTTACATCCTTGTAATCAAAGTTAATAAAGGATAGAAAAAAATTAAAAACAATTAATGACTTATTTTAATAGACAGTAATCAATAAGCAGGTATTCAATGAAAATTAATCAGACAATATTAATATATCATTGCGTTTTACGTTAAGTCTTTCTTAACCCTCCTTTAAAATACTAAGTTTAATAATGAACCGAGAGAAATTTAAAAGAGTACTTACAATATATTTTGTCTCTATTTAGGGGAATGAAACGGATCCATACTATTCAGCTTTTCAATTCTTGTCAGTATTTATAAATGTAAAACAATACTTCACGTTAGTTTTAACTTTTAATTCTAAATTAATTATCGTAATTATTTGAATAATACATTATTTTTAATACACGTAAAAAACGTATAAAATATTGTTGACAAATGTTTAGTGTTAATTAAAAAATTGTTAATTTGATAAAGAAAAATAATAATAATATATTAAGTTAGACTGTTACTGATAATAATCGCATTACACATCCACTAGCATGACATAGGTGACATGCAAAATAATATAGTAGAACATTTTTTTCGCATATCAACACAAGAAAAATACTAAAATATTACAATGTATATAAAATATAGCTTTTAATAACAGCAAATAATGTTTACAAAAAAAACATATTATATACATATTCACATATATTTCTGCAGCGCTCTTGTAGACCGGTGCAAATGGTTATAAATCATCTATATCTAACACGATACGTATAATATTATTAAAATAATAAACTTTTTACGACGTGTGTGTCGTAGATTGATATCAGTGGAAAGTGTTAACTGGAGTTTATCCCTCTAAAATAATTCCTTCCCTCCTCAAAAAATAAATGTCCGCGTTTTTTACGAGTATTATTATTTCGTGGCATCTTATATTGGAATAATTTATTTTTTTTTACATAATACATATTATGTTATGATTAACATCATTTTCTTATTTTTAATCCATGTTCTATTTCACAAAACCAGGAAAATTTTTACTAATAAAATGTGATGAATTAAAATATTCTAGCTATATGTAATAATATGTATATTTAGTTGTAGCAGGTAATAAAATAGTTCTATCTGTAGAACTTTTTAAAAGTGGGTTTTCAAGTTATTTTTATAATTTGTAATGCTTGCATTAAAATTATTTATATTAGTGCACTAGATGATAAGTTATATTTTACTTCGAGCCTATAAACCTTCAACAGCTAGTTATCAAAAAAAATTGTAAATCTTTGAGTCCAGAAAGTGTGAAAAGGAAATGGTTTTACGTCTTCTTCTCGTCTAACCTAACTTTAAGATCATTAACCGCACCCTAGAGTATCGTCAGAGTGTGGTTTCTACGCTCAAGCAACTAAATTATAAAATACCTACTCAACCACAAATACGTGCATTATACAAAATACGTACATCTTAAATAAAAACAAAACATGTCTTAAGAAAAAAGTTCATTAGTGTATGAAAAAGAATTTTAGGAGAGACTCGAGCTCACTAAATTCAAAAATCTAGTTAGTAGCCTTTTTTACACGGCTATATATAGTTAAATAAATTACTTATAAATTGATGAGTAAATATAACAACTACCTACCGATATACTATAATCATAAATAATAATACGTAGACATATTTAATAAATCTTATTTATTTCAAAATTATAATATAGTGGTTGTACTATATGAAATCTATATATATTGTAGCTATGTATCACAATATAATATATTATAGTGAAATAATTAAATTGTTATATTAAATATAATATTTTTAAGCTTTTTCTAAAAAAACATTATTTTATAAAATGTCTTAAAAAAAAATAAGGCCAAGAGGGATCCAACATGTCCTCTGGTTATACCTCTATCCACCTCACACCGGAAATAAAACCATAAAAAAAATTCAATAACATTCAATAAATATCAAAAAAATTATCATATTTTTAAAATTTTTATTGTTAAAAAAATATTACATTTTATTTAAATATTGTATATAATACTTGTATGTACGATATACCTATTATTGTTAGAGAAATCAAAACATTAAAAAAATATATAGGTATATTTAACAAATGATATAAAATTGGTTGTATGAAATATTTTGTTTATTTGAAGAAAAAAAATTACCTCCTTAAAAATTCGACTAAGCCTCTGACTGTGGCTTGACTGTGTTCCATATATATTTCATCGAATCGAATCATCATAACATAATATAAATATTGTATGATAACAACCGTAGCGAACAACTATAAATGGTTATAAAGTATAAAGTGCTATATTAAACATGATCCGCATAATCGGCAATTATCGGCAAACTCGCGATGGTTGCAGCTCTTTGCGCCGATAAAATCTGCAATCATTTCAATAATGTTATTACTAATATTATTTCCCTACGATACAATATACCTATACCGTTTATAAAACACGTGTACCTATTATTTCTTTTTTTCGTGTAAACCGTTTAACATGTAAATCCAAACGTTGATTCGTGAAAGTTAAAGTTTGGTTACAATCTACCTACATAAATTCACCACGCAGCTGTGCTAGTTTAATAGTTGTACAACACACATGAGTCGAACAGTATATTTTATCGTGCCTATTTTATAGTCCAGTTCATGAAACGGGGGATTTGCATCGGGGACGTCTGCAGAAATATAACATTTATACAGCGTGAAAGTAGATGCTCAATGCTCGATCTTATTTTGTCCTTCTTATATACATTTGTTATTCATATCCTGATTTTTTTAAACTTTAAGTATGATTATAAAGACAAAATTTTCAAATGTTTAGATTTTTTATGTCATTTAAGGAGTGTCCATGCGATTGAACATTTTTTTAAATTATAACTGTTTTTTTTTTACTGTGTATTGTTAATAGCACACGATTATATTGAAAATCTGGGTTTATTTAAATTAACATTTTAACGAGTATTTACCTGCTTACCGAGTACCTACCTAATTCTGCTTTGTGAACTAAGTGAACAATATCTATACAATATAGTAGGTACGTGTTCAGGATCAATTTTGAATCTAACATCCCCTCCCCTGTATACACATGCTTTTAAAATAGTATGTCAAGCAGATTTAATATTTAGTATTACTAGACGTACTTATTATATACTATACAATTCTACTTACTAAAAAATAGTAAGAGCTTATTTATATTTATGATAATAATTTTTAAATTATATTTATATAAGTACAAAAATAACCCTAACAATAAATGTAAGTACAGTATAAAAGGGTGGTTCTCAATTTCTAATTTGAAGAAATATATTTCTATAACACTTGTTAAATTAAAAAAAAAAATACGATTATTCAAAATAATATAGCGTTAAAACTTAAGCATACTTCAAAATTCAAAAATTCTATAAATCAAAATTTAAATAAGTGCGTAATTTAAAGATAACATGGTTGGCGAGCACACTTAATAAATCACCCAGTTTAAATAAACACGTGGAACTTTTAAAGCAGTTGTTGGTTGAGAAGAAAACAACTGAATTTGCGTGTAGGTGGAGTTGTTTAAATCGAAAATCCGAAAACCCAATACACATGTGATTTACCTTAATGGTCTTGAAATTGTATTGGAATATATTGTATATAACATATTATTCTTGTCAATGTAACACAAGAATCTGTCGCCTTGTATCCAACGTTTTATAAATGGGATTTACCAGCCGTGGCGGTCGAGAACACGAGTATGTTAAAAACCAATATTTTCCAATATAGGAATCATATTACTATTATATGGACCGTTTTCCCAATGGGATAAAAATGATCAGCTGCAAAACGGACACTATAGTGTATTATAGTACACTATACTATAATATTATATATTCCGAAGGGAAAATTCATTATGACTCTCTTCCATGAATAAACTCTTTTTCTCAACCCTCCGTTTTATTTTATAAATCAAAAAAAATTATTTTGGTCTCTTGTTTACGGAAATTAAAAACACGTTTTAGAAAACCATAGAAATAATAAAATGATTTTATTATTTTAAATCACCTATCTATGTATATTGTTTTTGTATATATTACAATTATGAGTAATAACTACTTGTTTGTAATCGCTCCACCAACAGCACATCGTCCTTACTATTTTTATATACCATAACACGACTTTGGAATAAAATAGAATAAGAATAGGTATACTTAAGCATTATTGTTTACAATTAATTTTAACACAGTTAATAATTAACGTTTTATAATTACACTAAATAAACGCTAAACAATAAGAAGGTTTCATAAAGATCCTTTGATTGCTGTATCTCGATGACCATTCTTTCAAAAATTGTATGTGTGTAAGTTTACATTGTAAAAACTTAATATTTATACAAATATTACGGCAAATAACTCATTAATATTAATTTTTAATGATATAAAATAACATGACAATAACGTTCATAAGATAAGTACGAACTTGACTTGTATATGGTACATATATTCAATATAATACAATTAAGATCGTCAATATGTACTTAGTCTAAGAGGATCTAAATAATAAAATATGGCTTAATTATTACAACTATGAATACCATCGATCAGTAAGTTGACGTCAGATTACTGATAAGTAGCAAACAAGTATAAGTAGGTATCATTATTATTTATTTATGTATAACTAAACTAAGTATAATCATAAAAAAAACAGAGCAAAATAGATGACAAAATTGGAAACCATTTGTGTATATAATATGAATAAAGCTTAGAGTCATCGTTTTAAACAATAATATTTAAAACAAAGTATCTACAAAAAATGAATGTTGTAGTAACAAACAATACTGATAGTTACAACTTAATTGAAAACTGTTAAATTTCAATTAATTATTTATGAAAAAATGCCCATTGGGCATCGACTACAATACACTATTCATACATTTAAAATTTATAATTCGTCATTAAAATATACCTTTCAAGGAATAAAAAGGACAAAATAATATTTCGCACTCTGGTTATCATTTGTACAGTTATACGTACAAAAAAATGAAATAATACTATTCATTAATCATTATATTATATGATGAATTATTTTCTGGGAACGTGACTTATGCATTTTTATTTTAACTAAAAGTCGAGAAACCTATTTGCATAAACACCTTAAGAATAAACTGACTTGAGTACTAAGTACAATTTAAAATATTGCCCCCCTGACAATTCGTCTGCTAACAAGGTCTACATACGTATTAAGAATAAAATTGACATACTTTATTGATTGTAATACATTTATTATATGCTATTTAAGTCTGCTGATCAACTGTTTATTGGTACTTGATTGATATTCTTTAATGTATTATCAAGGAGGTAGGTATTGTATTTCTGAGAGCTTATACGACGTTTTTAAAGTTAAAATACGAAAAGAAAATAATTATTTATTCATTAATTTTGTTTGATTGAAAAATATTAGATTTTCAATATAGTTTTACCTTAAAATACATTTAAAATACGCTTAATATAATGCAGTTTGGAAAAAAAAAATAATATGTAATGATAATTGGGTTTTTAATTTTTTAGCTTATAATACTTAAATTTAAATAAAAATAGTACATATTTATAGAAACAATGAAAAAATATAATAATACGGTATCATGTTATTATGCAACATTTTAGAAAGACAAAAACAAATAACGCTGAACTATAAAATATAATTTGAAGTTTAATGTGCCCAGGTTCACTGCACCACTGATTTTAGTAATGAAATATTATTAAAGTTGATCCAAACAATAAAATGTTAAAACTTTTATTTCTCTGATCCTATTTAAGGTATCAAATTGAATAATAAAAATATACATCGTCATTTTTATCTTTATTTCTGTTTTACATATTTTCATCAAAATTACGTAGAATATAAAACATATTAAACAATTCAAAGAAATATTTTGGATTACGCAGTAGATGAAACACTGACATTAAACTTATTAGATACGTTGACATATAATTCTGACAACAAATTACAACTCGTCTGTCTGACTGTGTCAAAACTCAAAATATATCCCAGTGCGTAATTTCGAGCAATGCCGGCCGACAGCCGGAGACATTGTTTTACAATAATCCTACAAAGAATGTGGTAACTTAATATTTATGAGCACAGCGATCCTTTTCCAACAGCTTTAGCGCAGCTATATTTTATTTACTGTAAAAAGTGCTATATATAATTTTATAAAGGCGTTGATTAAAAAAAATAAATAACAAAGCACAAATAAAGGTACAATATTCTTTAGAGTTCACTTCATACTATACCTATCTATCATTAATTATAGATTCTACAGACAGTAAAGACATTTGATATATGCCGATGAGATTTTCTTGAAAATTACCTTTTTTGTCTCTACAATCTATTACTTATTCTATTTTTCTGTACACAAAATGATGTACTTTATCTCGAAAGAAAATTAACAACATAAATCTGTCCGGACATTTATTGCATTTTCATTCAGCTGTTCCTAGTACAATCGCCTTGGACGATTTCATAGAAGTATACAGAGATTATTTTAATTACAAACTTCTATTGTACATCAAATAATGATACTTATAGAAATTACGCTAATCATTGTATACAGCTTAAAATAGTTGAAGCGTATAAAATAAGGTTTAAATTTTAAATTATATTTGGCGGTATGGCATTTTAAAAATATCTCATACGATAGATAGCACTTGCATTGTAAAAATAAATATAAGTTTAACGTATGAATTGAGAATATTCAAATAATTTAGTTGATTTTATTTCTACATACATACACCTAAAAATATAAGGCCAATTCAATAGCGGTTTACAACCATATAACTTTATAGAGTCATTTTTTACAACATACTCGACCGAAACAGTATTTCGTGCGCGTTTTCAATTTTTATTTCAATCCAGCAATAATATTTAAACTTGACAAACACGATTGTAAAACAAAGATAGTTTTTTTTTTATGAAATATCAATCATAATTCTTCCAGTTCAACTCAATTTTATAGCGTCAGGGCACTTTGGATTTTATCAACTTATTCGGATCATCAAAAATAGCAATTTAAAAAATGTTTAAACAGATATATTTTTTTATGGTTAATTTTTTGTAGAATAAAACCATATGAGATATAATAGATTTATTCTGTAAAAAGATATTTTCAAAAAATAATTTATTTAATTTTTCAACTATACAGTAACAAACTACTATACACGGTTTTTAACAATCAAGCATCTAATTGATTTAGCATTCAAATCTTCAGAATAAAAACAAAATATTTATTTCTTTGAAGTTTTAGTATATAACCGAATATTTTTTAATTTTTAGCTACATTGCTTAATTAAAGCTATACAATACATAAATTATAATTATACTCTGTCTAGTGAGAAAGCACCTCGCGACCCTTCAAAAATTGGTTTTTATACACATCAACTCTCGACACCGTGCCATAGTAGAACCGATCTCGGTAGCAGGGTGTCGACTGAAGATGTGCAGAATCAGCGTGTTCTCTCACTGAACAGAGTATAAACTTTCTTTAAATTTAAGTTTATTTTCAAAATACTGATACTAGTGGCAGTGAGAATGTCAAAAAACCCACGTGTGGATAAATTAAAAACGCTTTAAAGACAAGAATATTCAGTTAATTTTGAAACCTACTACTCTACATCTTACTTCTGACTTCTGATTCAGTCGATAATTTAACGATTATAACTTATGAGTTATGACTGTGTAGTTTGACGATCAATAAGAATAATTCGTTTAGGTAATCAATAAAATTAGTACCTAAATAAATGCATTTTGAATAAAATTCTTTATCCTCTTAATAATTATACCTAAATAATATAATCTAATTAACAAAAATGTCAATGCCGAATAATAATATTTTACTAAATATTAATATCATCAAATTGAACGCAATATGTTTATGAATCGGATACCCAAAAAGCAAAAACTAACAAAAAAAAAAAAAAAACATATTACGACTTCCATCATTTGTTAATTATACAGCTTTTAATTCTCGCAGAATTAAATTAATAAAATTATTAATAATTATTATATTATTATTTATTAGTTATTAATTATTTTTATTATAATACCTATTTTGCAAAGTTAATGATTTTTTTCACTTAAATAAAAAAATTAATTAATACATTTTTTTTTTTTAACAATAATATATTATACAAAAATAGTGGGTATAAATAAATATAGATTTTAAACGAGTACTACGTTTAATGTATTTAAAACCTTAACAAGAAAAAATAAATTTATAACATTGTATTTGTAAAAGTTATTATTAAGTAGATTTACATTTGACTATTCTTATAAGAAAGGGTTGACTTTTCGCTAGGGATTTGTCCCATATGCGATAAAGTCATTTTGTTAAAATAACGAACAACAAAAACAATTCTGTTATTTATCCGTAAGTAAATATAAGAAAAACACATTTAGAGTATAATGTAAAATTGTTTATTCTTTGCATAAATTCACAAAAAATATATATATATATAAGAATGTAATTAGTTACTTGAATGCATCCAAAAAATCTTTTAGAATACTTTTTAAAAATAAATACTTATTTTGAGTAGATAAATTAATATTTAGTTCTTATGCCATTCTTTGTAATAAATATTAATCAAAAAAAAAAAAAAAAAATACTTACCAGAATATTAAATTTTAAAAAAATAATTCTTACGATTCAATGATCAATTTTTATTTAATAACAAATAATACTATTTATTATAATATACAGTTGTAATATAATTTAAGAGTAATATATTAGAAGTAACGGTAAACGTTTATAATATTTATTGTAATTTTAAATTTAAACATTGTTAAAAATGTAAAGACAATAATTCTATTAAATAATATCGAAAAACTTCACCAAGCACTCGACAAATAGAACACGACATCAATCATTACATTTTTCAAAATCATCAACCTAAGCCACAGGTTATAACCTTTTAAAATATGTCGATATTTGTATTCATTTACTATTATTAAACTTAATGTATACTAGTCTATATTTTCTTATCTAATATCCTGTTGTTATTAAATACAGGCTAAAAACCTTTACTGTTGAAGCCTTATTAAAATAAAAAAAAATATATATATATCGAAAAGTTGAACATAATATGCGTATCTGATAAAAAATAAATTATATGCTGATTAGATAAGAAAAACAAAAAAATATAATTATTTGCAAAATCCCCGAAATCAAATTCTGTATTATTATAACAATAATCGTTATCTAAAGAACATATACATGATTCTATTAATTTGTTAATCATTTAATAATTGAATTTTTTCATGTTAAATACATTTAGTTGGAATTCACAACTAGCTTCAGTATTCAAAAACAGCTACCTATATCTACTAGTTAAAAAATATTAGTTAGACAAATTAAGTGGAAGTTAATATTGACTTACAGTATCTAATTATCTTCTTTTAACATTGTCATTCATACATGGAAATCAAAATGCTCTATAATTTTTATGAGTTATGATGCACTATTATTAATTATTACATACTATGAACGACTTTAGTCATAAAATAGATAAACAATGTAAGAATTTACTATGCACCTAATGGTAATGGTTTTACAATGATCAGTGTTTTTTTTTTTCATAGTTCTAATCATAATCTAAAATTCTGTATTGAAACATATACGTAGGTATCTAACTTATCCTCACTATTTAATTCCTAACTACAGCTAACTATTTAGTAATCCAGTTGGCTTTACAATCCAAAACTTTTGGTACCCTAGGGTTAAGTGCCCCATCCCATCGAGACCGAGACATTCTCTCCACGGTGACATATATTATAAATTATAATATTTATATGTATTTATAATAAAGGCGAATACACTTTTTTTCCTATAACATAAATATTAAAAATAATGATATTTATAACACTATAATTCTAAAACAAAAATAAATTTTAGGTTTCTTAATCCAATATTCAAGTTGAGTTATTAATATTTGAGTTACATTTTATAACAAATATTTTTCTTTAATAAACAAAAACTGTTTTCTTTTGTGAATATTTTTTTTTTAATAAATCAAAATATCAAATAAAGTAATTTACCTAATATATTTTTTGTTTTTTTTTTTTTATAAATTAAAGTACCCATCAAATTCTTAATAAGAAGTATAATACGTAATGTTTGCTCTTTATAATTTTTAAGTTCAAAAGAAATTAATGGGTTTTTAATTCTCTAAATAATATTAAGTATTATTTATAAATTATACACTTTTTAATTGAAACTGAGTATTATTTTAAATATAGCTACACAAAAATATTGTATAAATGTATAATATACTATAATTATTAAGAATTTTTGTGATAAAAAAATAAATAAATGCTTAAAGTAATTATTTAAACACGTTTATATAAATTCATATTTAATTCAAATATTTTTATATGTTTTTCGCCTCTTGATTAGAAATAATTGTAATTGTTAATAATTTACTACGTAAAGACATAAATAAATTAGTTTTTATTATTATATACTTTATTCAAAAATTGTGATGAAAATACACATAATTTAGTGTATCTAAAATTTTTATGATTAAAAATGTCCTATTTATTTATTTTATTAGCAAACGAGTATAATACTAACTATTTTGGCACTTAGTGGTTTATTTTTATTGTTATTTCATTTCCTAAATTTACATTTAATGAAGAAAAATAATAAAAGTGGAAGTAACCAATAAGGTGCTTGGTATTAGTGATTGATATTTATACCTGAAACCCCTATTTTTACCATTTTCATATGATTTAGATGATTTATGCAGTAATAATTTCGACAAACTTTTGTTCGTTTTTATTTTCATTTGTCATATATTTTTTTAACTTTTTTTAATTTTTACATACTAATAATCAATTACCATGATTAAAAAGTAATCCATTAATATTAAAAAAAATTTTAGTATTCACTTTTCAATTAACTCATATTCGATATTCTAATACACAATTTACTAAAGCTTTAAAAAGGATATTCAATTTAACTAATGAGTTTAATTTGTTAAATTCGAGTCCAATGTTTAAAAGAATATGGTAACAAAAAATCTATTTTTATTCTAACTTAAATATTAAAATATATTATATGTTTATTGAATATTATTAATAATTTAGTAAAAATAAATAAATGTATAAAAACTAAAAATACATAATTATATATAATATATAAGTGACTTAGTTGTATATTCTCATACAATAACTACTATACTAATTATATTATAAATTGTAAATCAATATTTGTTAGGTATTCAACATTTTACAAGAAATAAGATGTACAAAATACAAATAAAAGTAATTCAAAAAAAGGTTACCCATTCTGAAATAATAAATGCCTAATATATACATCAAACATTTACCATAGGAATATTTTTCGTCTATCTCTTCTCTTTAAAATGTTTAGTAAAAAAGTGATTTTGTGTGAGATTTAAAATGAGAGTTTTATGCTGTTACAAGAAGCAGAGAACGTAACGAGGAGGCGTTTTTCACAGACCATCAGTGAGGCCATAAATTATTTCAGTGTAAACGTTTTTCGTCAGATTAACATTTCAATTTCTCGTTTATGTGCTGTCTGATAAAAATTGTGGTGAAAAATAAAACATAAAATTATTTTTTACTATAAAACTCTTCTTCTTTAATACTTCGTTGGTGGTCGTATGGGATGTTGAAATAATTGAACGTTGATTAAAACAGTTTTTCCCGGGTTGGTTTTGGTAAAAAATAAATTGATATAAAACAGATGACACCGCTACACTCTTAATGCTTCGTGCTTATTATAATAATTATTAATAATGTAAAGTCTTCTAGTGTCTGTTGAATTATCTTTTGTCTTCATAACTGTTTAATTTTAATCTATTATTATTAATTATCTAACATAATTATTATAATATAAATCATTAAACTGTTGTTACATATATCTGAAAAGCCCTGAAATAAATATAAATGTAATAATAAACTTAATATGAATTTTAAAATAATTAATAAATTATATAATATAATAAAAATAAAATTTAAAAAAAGTACATAATAAGTAAAAGTGTTATAAAAGTTTTATAATACTACTCCATTTGATTTTGTTAAAAAGTTTGATTTTCTGTATAATTTAAATTATAATAACATTATAACAATTAAACAAACGATCTAACTACAGTTCATTTTTAAAAAGGAAAACTTTACTATAAAACTAATGAGAAATAATCATCAATGATGATTTTATTATTATTTACTTATTTGAGTTATCTATTCTTACACAATAAAGAAAAACTTTGGTTCGAAGTTCCATTATAAATTATTGATTTCGTTTTTTAATTAATTCTTCTTTCAAATCGGTTTTTTTTTTTATTCCAAATTCCAATACACATACACATTTCTATCTATATAGCTGTATGGGTAATACTATGTTTATAATTAGATAGAATATAGAACATAGGTACTAGTATAAATATTTAATTGGACTAATATTATGATGTTTTCTTCTACACCTATAGGTATTTTATGTATCGTTATGTATGGTAATACTAAGGTCTAAAAATGTAAGTATTTCGATCAATCGTTAAATAAGTAATTAACTAAATAACATGAAAATCAAATTCTACTTATTTGGATTAGTAATTTATAATATCTTTAAATTATTGATATTGTATAGATATAAAGGTAGTAGGAGGTATTTTAACAATATTCTTTAATGCCTACGTCATTTATATATTATAAAAAAAAATAAGTTATCCTTATATGCTAAGATTATTTTTTTTATTTAGTTAACCAAGTAAACATTGAATTATTGCGGATGCATCTTATATAATTTTGATTTAAAACAACAATTTAAATTTTAAATTTACGTAATTGTGTAGTCAAAACTTGTTAATGGTTGAATAACGTCCATCAAAAATGAACAATAAAAAAATAAATAATATAATATGACTTGCGATTTCCATCGTATTGTGTTTATCTTGGATTTGCACGTTTTGTTCGGTGATTGTTTCGCTTCAATGCTGGTGTGGACCAATCAACCATAATGACGCATTGAAGATAAATCCTTTCCAAATTTTATAACTTTTGCCTTGAGCAAGATAAAACTTCACAAAATCACTGATTTTGATTTTCGGTTAATTCTAACGAATAACTAGAACAAAAAGTTTTAAAACAGTATAAAAAAAATATATAACTAGGTATTTTAAATGTTAACAATAGTGATTCAAAATGTAAACAATATTAAACAATTTTTTTTTGATAAACAAAGCCCCATTCAATCGAATAATTTTGAAATCAACTTTAATTTTCATTATTGACCAATTATATTAAAACCAGTCGAAAATGTCTAAAATATTTAAACGCTCTAACTCTAATACCTTCTATAATAAATAATAAACTAGTTAAATATTTAAAAATAACTGTCATTAAACTTACACAAAATAATGATTTTGATTTTTTCAATAAATTATATTTTACCTCCATATGAAGAAATAACTATCTATAAATGTACTAACTTATCTAACTGAAAATGTCCAAAAATTAATATTATCAAAAAGATAAAATATTTAGGACTTTTGTTTGACTGTAATCCTAAGTGAAATCTTCAAATAAATAATTTAATATTTAAGTTACGTTCTATAATTTTTAAATTTCATAGATTGAAAAATATAATTTAACCTTATACTTTGAGAATAGTCATCTTTCTTTATACCAATCTGTAATGCCATATTATATGGTAATCTGGATTGATGGCTATAAAAATGTTCTTAATCCCTTAAGGGTACACCAAAATAATATAATTCATCTATGTTTAAAGAAAGACAATCTCATTGAGTCTACCTACTCCAATTATAAAAAAATTAAAGTGCTTCCACTTGAACTGATCTTCAAAAAATCACTATAATGTTTGTACATAAAAGATCTAATTTCTTTTTCTACAAACAGAATAACAAACTTGTAAGGATAAAAATATTATTTAACATAAAAGTAATATACACAAACATAAGTTTTGGTAAAAAATTCATGAATTATCTGGGTTCTGTAAATTTTAACTATTTCCCAATTGATGTAAAAAAAAAATATTGAGAATAATAATACTAATATTAAGTTTTATTTGATGAATTAGGTCAATAATTATAATTTAGTAGTAAAATTACTATTTTAAATTAAATCAAATTTCCAAATGTTTAAATCAAAACTATTAATTTTTAATTGTATTGTATTTTAATATTTAATCTAATTAAATAAAAAAATTAAAATAACTATTTACTTATGATACAGATTTAAAAAAACAAATGCATTTATATGTTATATTCAATATACTATATTGAATGTAATTTAATATTAGCTTAGTGCATAATTTATGAAATGAGGTGAACATGCATTTCAAAATATTAATCATCAAATTTTCATTTAATCTTTCATTGCGGATCACTGGTTCCATTAACCATAATCCCATATGAAAACAGTCACATAGATAAATAACTTTAATGACAACTTACTTATACGCATTCGTCTTCAGTTTTCATTTTACAGTTTAAGCTATATGTCTATATGTTATATATAAAATATTTAGTATCGCGGTACTTTCAATCATTTTTGTAGAACAAATATAATTCTAAACTGATGTTATATTAAGTTTTAATTCTTATGTATTAAATTAATAATATACTTAAAAAAAATGTAATATTAATATTATATAATAGTTGCAATGCACAGTATATGCTAGTAAAATTGATTATATGTATATATATATATATATGTTTATTTTATAAAACTAAAATTTTAAAATATTATTTATATAATATAAAGCCACTGTGACTATTATAAATGCATATTTCTTTTCTATGTGTATCTAAAGGATACTTTTACAACTTTTAACAGTTATACCCTTATCACCTGACCAATTATTTCGGTTGACATTGTCTTAACAATGTATATTATTTACACGTTCTTACTAAACTATAAAAAATGAACCAACGTAGCTAATTGGCGTTTTGATGACAACCGCAAAAATCAGTGATGCTTTGAAAATAAAAAAGAGCTTACTGTTTTAAAGTTAACAACTGAAAGCAATAGTTACTTATCCACAATATATTATATAAAATAAAATCTATCGTAAATATAATATTAAATTATAATAATTTACGTTCATTAACATATTATGAATACGAAGTTTGAGTTTTTTTTTTGTTTATTTTATTTTATTTTATTTTATTTTATTTATTAGTTAATTTAAATATTACGATTACAACTATAGTACTGATAATTGATATTTTCGTTAAATTATCCTCGTAGAGCCATTAGGATAAATGTTTAAATAATATTAATAAAACACAATGGTAAATCGCTAGTGGTTTTACATATTTTTCTTTGCATACATAGCATGTATATTATACGTAGTTTATCAAAGCTGTTGAGGTTTTGACAAGAAAAAAAACATTTTGAGATCAGTTCAAAACATACAAATGTCGTATTTGCACTTTTCCCGAAAGCAAATTGTCTCTATCTAACTAACTGAAATATGCTCCGTGGGTTTGTATTTTATGGTCCGTTTTCAAATTTATCATTTCAATTGTCATGTAGTTTTCTACTGTGTTATTTTTTTCTCTTGTTTATTACTCATGTCTAGCAACTAAAAAATAATATGACTTTGCGGCAGTGGCTTTATATACATGTATATTATTTTTATACGACACCTCATCATTCATGCGTCTTGAATCGGAGAAAAACATGTTTTCGAAACTGCCTCTTGGGGAAAACATATTCGCCAACTGCACATAATATGTGTAACCACTACTTACTTTTTTTGCGATTTCTTGTTCCCCCCCCCCGAAAGATATTTAACAACGTCAACATCAATGTCAACAAGTGAGGACATCACAGCATTTAACGATGATGATAATTAATTTCTACCGTAGTAGATAGTCGTAGCAAAATTAATTTATTCTGTCCTCCTATTTTAAACACCCCCGAGGGACCATTTTCCATACAAGCATTATTTTCCAGACCGATAACAATAAAGGACTAATGAAACTTCATTGTCTTCCCCATTCAACGGAATCTAGCTGATAATAATTTCCAATATAAAAATCACAGATTCAATATCGTTATAAACATAAAAAATAAACACTATTACGTTTTCTTCGTAATAATGAAAAATGTGATTATTTACTCTTGAGCATTTTAATTTTTCAACACGGTGTCTTTTGGCTACAAATGAAACGTTATAATTAAAACGATTATAATATATATTAATGTATTTCTGCTGTATAGAAATTATAAAGTCATATATTTGAGTCATTTATACAATTAGTTTAAATTATAATAATATAATAAAAATAAAAACCAAACAATGAAATATATTCTTATTGGAATTAATTAAATTTTAAATAGCAAATATATTTCACTGATAACTGAAATTAATTAATTAGTTCTTAAAATATTATATTGTATATTTTTACTATATAAACAAGTATAATTATAATTTAAACATAAATAACCCAAGTCCCATATATAAAAATTTGTGTAAATTATCATTTAAACTTATGTGTAATAAAATGATCAAGATAACCCACTTTTTAACTGTAATTTTTATGTACTTTTTTCCTCGCTGAAAACATTTTCTTTTAAGCTATACTCTTCATATATAAAAGTTCTTTTTTATTCAACGACTAAAATACATAGAAAATGGATTATGGGCGGAATAATAATGGAAACACTTTGGTAAAAATAACGAATTCTAAAACTGCATTTTTTTAAAGTTTTTTTTTCTTATTTGTACATTTTATTTTAAAACCAACGAAAAAACTATACAAAATATGAGATTTATAAATATTTGCCTTCATTTAATCATTTTATAGTAAACTTAAAACTTCAATAGTGAATAACACTTTATGTTCTTCCGATTAACAATAAAAAAAATAAATACATTCTACAATGAAAGAAAATATAGTAAAATATGTATATTTGTATTTAATATTTAGTATATAATAATAAAAACTGTCTAAAATTTATAACTATGTTTGCATATTTGTAAAATATATCTAGTTAATAAATGAATCAAAAAATTAATAATAGAATAATAGTGAAATTGTTGTATAAATAATTTTTAAAAATGGCAAATATGTTTAAATAAAAAATAAATAAATCTTTTTATAAACTTTCATGAGTTTTACTAAAACAAAATTCCAAAAATAAAAAAAAATCAATATTAAATTAATTTATAAATATTTTTCCATGTATATTTCAGATAAAAACTCAATTTTGAACATTAGTATTCTCTAGAGATACTTAAAAACAAAATATTTATTATTGATGCAGCACAAATATTATAATATAGTAAATATTTAATCATATAATTATCAATAACACAATATAAAATAATAGTTATATAGTTCATATTATGGGAATTTAATATCTCATATATATATCCATATTTATTTATATCCCATACTCTATAATGTACGCTTTTGATACTTGTAAAGAAATAAATACCTATCAATTATTGAATTATAATACATCTAAAAAAGTCAAATAAATTGGACGTTTTTTCATTTTTTTATTTGAACGTAGAGTACTAACAACCTTTGTATCAATACAAATAGCTAATAAGCAAGTTAATTTTAAATCCAATTCAAAATAAATTAATTGCATAATTTACAAAATAATAAATAGCTTAATTTTAACAATGAAAATTAATATTGCAGTCGGACTATAGAAACGGGAATTAAATTTTGATCTTAAAATAAAATAAGACTTTATTTTTTAGGACAAAATGCTTCATAGTGGTCGTTGCATGTGGATTTTAGTCATCGCAACCGCGGTATGGTCGGACGCGATCACCGGACACGAGGACAAGGTCGGTATTAAAAATCAACAGGCACAGCAACTGCAACAGTCTGATATTATGCAAACAATGGTGGACGGCGGTGGTCATCAGTCAAATCAGATGTCATCTCTGGCAGACAGTTATTTCAATGACCCACTGGGTCCGTTGGGCTATTTGGCAAAACGCGCGCACAAGCAGTATGGATTTGGACTCGGAAAACGTCTTTACCGCCAATACGAATTCGGATTGGGCAAACGATCGGCGTCAAAGCAGTATGGATTCGGTCTGGGAAAACGGACTGCACTTAAGCAGTACGAGTTTGGCTTAGGAAAACGGGCATCGCCGACCTTCTATAGTTTTGGTCTGGGACGGCGGGCTTCGCCACAGTACAGTTTTGGACTAGGGAAAAGGGTGAGATCTTAACACACTTTATAAATAACTTGTTTTTTAAATATGAAAATGTACAATATTTCATTGATTCAATTATTTGGCTTATTATTATTTCGTATGACGTAGGTATTATTAATTTGACTAGAAATAAAATAAGGAAGGTTAGCCCGCAATGGCCATTTAGTAACACAGAATGATTCATAAATATATATATTTTTTAAATTTAATTTTCAAAAACAGAGCTTAGTTTATATGCGTGATTTTTTTTTAATTTTAGCTTGGTAAGATAGGAATTGATTTCTAAAACATCTAAAGTACAACGTAGATATTTGAAGAAATTGTATACTTCTGAATTTAATGTAATTTAATCTGTATAGATTTTTGTTAAAATAAATATTTAATTTTTGTTAACGATTGGGCTTGGATATCAAAGTAAAAATTAGATGGCCATAAATGATTGTTTTCAATTATATCGAAACTCAAGTGACATATCATGTGTCCTAATTCTAACTGTGTATCATAGAACTGTATTTATTTAACAGGTAGAGAAATTTAAAAAAAAATTGAATTTATAATCAAAAAAACAAAGTATATTTACATTTTTAGCATGGTTGAAGGGTGAAGTCCTGTACTAAAATACTAAACTATTCATTAACAAATGAGTATGTTCAATTCAGCTATATGAAAATGGAAACTAGTTCGATAATTAATGTGACAACCACTGATCGCGATATCTATGTGTACACTGTCATGATATTGGTTCATAATAACAATTCATTGTTATTGCTCATTGCACTGTATAAGAGATATTTTCTCTAGATACCAAAAGCATGAATGACACGATTTATAAATTTGTTTTTACATCAACGTAATACATTTTTTATTGACGTTTTTTTTTCATACTATGATATTCAAAAAAAAATATAGTAGGTACCCTAATGTATTTTGAGGTGTAATTTAACTTCACAATATTATTATTAATTATATTACAATAATTCTCGTGTTGATATGCATTTATTTAGACTAATATGTATTTCATCGAGTATGTTCTATACACAAATCCAGTATGTAATATATAATGTCTTGAAAACAATTAAGTCGGTCAAAAAAAAAAAAAAATTGGTTTACATTAACCAAAATTAATTAAAATAAAATGTAATGTTTGAGTTATTTTTATTTCTACAATTATATTTGAAACACTTTTCCTTGAATTAATTAGTTTTGTGAATCTTAAAAGTGACAAGGGAGAGAAAATTGAATCGTTTTTTGATTAAAATTTCAATTAAATATTTTGCGGTAGTAATTTAATTGTACCTTAATCGTTCGACCATTAATTTTCAGTTACGAAAATAAAATGAACAAACATAATATCATTTAATCATACAACTTCTGAAAATATAATGATAATTAATATTAATAATTATTATGTTTTAATTTATTAAAATGTACGTTTTATAGTAAACTCATTAAATAGCACAAATATTAAATTATTAAAACTACATACACTGCATATACAAACTTAATTTAGTATTTTGCACACTCTGTGTTAAAGGTCGTCTTAATTTTACAGCATTATACATAATAAGTAATAATTTACTTTGATGCAGTGGCGTTTTAACATAAAAAATCACAATACCTATACCGAAATTTATAACAGCTGGCCATAGAAAGCGTATTGTACTTTTATGGTTGTTTTTATCATCATAGAATGACGCTCTGCCGCTATAGTTCTACTAATATATATTATTATATAGTTCATAGTTATATTAGAGAAATAAATCATAACCATGATCAAATAATTACTCCAAAATTTCGCGTGTTTTCGCTCACATTATTGCGTGAACAAAATTAGACATACGTGAGATTACAGACTAAACTAACCTACCTTAAATCCTAACCGATTTTTAGTTTTTTCGTAAGAATTTAATATCGATTATATTATATTTATTAACCGTAGCCACTTCGTTATTATTTTTCATCACATTCAAGTGCCAAAAAAATTTTGAGAAGCACTTTTGAATACAAACGAAATGTACCTATAATGTACACACCATATTATTTATTAGTTAAGTATGCAAAATATGCGACGAATTCGCCACTGAACATTGAACAAAATGTATATTACTATAAAAACCATGCTACAGTAGTGTTAAGAAACTATAATATAAAGAACGACAATAATATTATGTTGAATAATGAATACAAGCCTGGATTAAGGGAAGCCAGAGACACAATCGATCTAATGATGCGAGCACCTATAACGAGTATGCGATAAGGTTTCTGAAAACAGATTTGGCTTTGTCGTGGTTTATGCTTGAAATCGACTTTCCTACATCCTTGATTTTTTTTTTGCCTTAAGTTTACACAAAGACAAATTGAATTTCCAATTTCTTCCATTCACTTCGGTGTGACTTGTAGAGATAAAATAAAAAATGTGCAAGAATCGACTACAAGTAGACCTTCAGAAAAGTTCAAATCGGGATCCTTATCGTATCATTAAACACGTCAAGCAAATAACCTCTTTCAATCTCCTTAGTATAACAGAACTGTGTTTTTTTTTTTTTTGTTCTTATCATTCAACTTAATCTGAGCCTGTATAATTACCGTGACCGTGCGTGATATTATGGTTAACAGGTGTCTCATCCGTCATTCTTAAACGTGGACGACCGTGAATCGGACTACACGTACAACGACTTGTCGGAGGAGAGGAAGAGGACGGCGGACGATATGGGTCACGGCCAGCGGTTCGCTTTCGGGCTGGGCAAACGAGATGCGGAATGGGAAGACAGCGACGAAGCGGCGCCCATCTGGCACCCGGCCGTTAGGCGGGCTCGTCTCCAGTACGGTTTCGGGCTGGGCAAAAGGGCCGACCGCGACTATGACGCTACCACCGGTACTGATTACACGGAAACACTGCAGTTGGCTGATGACGTCGCCGCCGCTGACATCAACAACTAAACAATTAAAAGAAATAACAAATTTTCCTCCACACACCACAAACAAACAAACACACACACACACACACACACACACACACACACACACACACACACACACACACACACACACACACACATACGATGGTAAACGTATTATACGTGGAGATTAGTGGGGGGGGGGTGTCATGGAGGCTTAGCCTCCAAATACAAAAATACAATTTATGAATTAAACGTTTGACAAATATTGTTATTTTATAGCATATAATATGGGATGGATCTGTTATTCTCTCAAAATATAGTTTTTATTTTTGACCCGATTTTCCGACCCATCTCGTTCAGGAAATAAAAATAAGTTATTTTTTTCAAAGGTATTCAATAATAATTAATGCAACACATTTTTTAATTTTTTGTTGTCATTGAAATATTATATTATATTTGATCATTATCAACTTCTATTAAAATAATGTGTTATATATATCACAGTTTATAGCACAAAACAGCCAATCAGTAATATTAATAATAAAGGACATTAAAACATTTAAAACATAGTGGTTTGCGTATATGTTTGACTTTTTAAACGAATGGATTGTTTCGAAAAAAAACTAAGCCCCCCGAAAATTTGACTAAATCTCCACTTATGAAACGTATACGGTTATGTATAATGTTTTTAAAAATCAGTATTTACACGCAGCTCGCAGAAACGTATTATTAAAAAAAATAAATAAATAAATTACAATAATAAAGAAAACAGACCGAAGAATTATTTTTGTTTTTTTTTCTTATAGTGCCAAATAATAATAATAATAATAATAATAATAATATGACATAATATATTATGTGTACACACATCATAAAACTTCCGTTTGCTTATTATTATTAATACGATTATTTTTAATAGTCTAAGAATATGTCTGTATGCGATTTGCAGTGTTGTTTTAATATGACGTGGACTTTATGAATAGATTTTACCTAACAGGATAAAATTACTTATATCATTAATTGTAGATAGTCATCCATAGTCCAATAATCTATTCTTATATTGAAATAATTGTACATTTCTAAAATACCTACAATACCAAATACAGTATTACTGCGCGCTTCCTCGCATCAGTTGTTTTGCATAATTTAAACGCAATACCGCGTCAAACGTAGGTATACAGGTATATATTATGTTATTATTTTAGTAATCCCTATCGAAAACGAGATATCATTCAATTTTAATATTATCAGTGATAAATCGTAACTGAGTCAGTTTGGACGAAATAAACATATATAATCCTAACATCTGTGTTATTTTTTCCTTGCAATATTATTTTGTGAAATCCAACTGTCTCCGACTATGAATGAAAAATCAATATCAAATACGAAAAATTCAAACTAAGTGTATATTATTTATATACAAAAGATTAAATGTAATATTCCAATTGTAATAAATCTCATATCCTTGCAGTAACGTGGTTTGTAAATTATGATTTACTTTTTTTTCTTCTCTTTATATTGATACGTCATTAATGCATTTATTTATACATAACATATTGACATTGTAAAATATGCCAAATTTAGTTATGTACAACTAATCAGTATACATAATCATATTATTCCTACATATAATTAATAATTATACAATATAGTATTATAAAGCTAATCATCTAATCGCTTTAAATATAACAGTTTACAGATAAATAATATTCCATTCACTTATATTTTATTATTATTTTAAACTATAGTTACAATTTATCTGCTTATATTAATATAGACTATATTCAACTAAAATATTATTTTATAAATATACTTATGTTGATGCACTATCTATATAATTATTGTAATAACCATAATACTAAACTAGAATTGTATAATAACACAAATAAAAACTAATCTCTCCAGGAAAATTACTTTTAATAGTATGATTTGTTTCTCGATAACTTTATATTATCGATAGTTAAAATTGTTTTTTCCGTCTCTTACACTTGTGGTTGTGGTAGTTATACTGTATAAACAACTTATTTATTATTTCATTACTGTATCCCAAAATACTAATAAATTTCACATTACAACTGTGTAGTTTCTTGTATTAAAATTCAATATAACAATGCTATATTGTTTACTATTAACTTTAATCTCATTATTATTATTACGATAGTCATAAAAATTACTAATAACATTTTCTTGTAAAAATTGGGTTTTCTCTTTCCTAATTATTGTTTTATATAATCATATAATACTATTTCAAAATTTTTAATGAATGAATAGAAAATGTAAAGACTAGTTGGTTGACGGTTAATCAATCGTATGGCATCGCTACATTCTAGTTTCAGTACAAATAGATTAATAGTTATAGCTTATTGTTTCAAATTAAAAAATTAAAACAACAATAAAAAAAAAAAAATAAGGTGTGTAAAACGATTTAAGTTAGCTCTTGGTATAGGTACTACAATATTATAGCTATAATAAGACCATATAATAAATCATTCAAAAGATGTGTAACACAGCAAGTACACTCAAAACAAAAAAAAGAAAAGAAAAACATATTAGTGAAGATTTTAAATTCTCTAAACAATGTTTAGACTTTGAAATAATCATCATACCCAATTATTAGGATTTATTACGCAATTAATTAATTTATCATAAATCTACTAAGGGTCGGTACACACGGAAGTTATTTTCAACGTACGATATTTTATCGCAAATATATTTTATATCTATATAGATATTATAAATAACCTAACCTATTACATATAGATATAAAATATACATGCGATAAAATATCGTACGTTGAAAATAACGCTCGTGTATACCGGCGTCTAGCCATGCCCAATGTTGCTGAACAAAATTTGAAAATAACGCCGAGAATATTGTGTCAACAATTTAGTCATCTAAGATACCAACTGTCGTTTACACATAGAAAATAAAAACAAAATATAAAAATAACATTATTATTAACCAATAATACATATTTATGTATATACTCAGTGCCGTACCTATTGAAGTTGACTACATGAGCGACCATCAAGGGCATAGACATTTTTAATAATTAGGAGTTAGGACACAAAACCCTCCAACAATGCTTATTACTTTTTATAGACAGATTGTAAAACATTTATTTTTTGAATCACGTATGTAAATTAAATTGTATAGATTTATATACGATTCAGAAAAATAACTGCTATGCATTTGTAACTGAATTTTATATAATAAACTTATTATATAGGTTATTTATATCGTGATATGCATTCCAAAAAAATAATTTTATACTACGATAGGAAGTACAATATTCTTATAATGCGCCCATAGGTACCTAAAGGCTAAAATAATTAAAATTTTGTTTTTCTTACGGCACTGTTCATTATACTGAACCATACATAGTAAATACAAAATAAACGAATGCGATAAATAAATAAATATTTTTAATAATGAAATTATAATTATTGTGATATCAAAATAAAATACATTGAATATTTTTAACATTAATAAATATCATAATTTTATTATTTATTAATAATATTTTATAATTCTTTAACGTATATATACATATTATACACAACTATAAACAAAATTAAAAGAAAACAAACGATATCACGGTTAATAATATTTTTGTGTGAAGTTTCAAATAATGAATATATTTAATACATTTTTTTTTTTTTTGTAAACAATAATTATATTATACAAAAACAAATTTATTCAACATTAAACAAATAATTTTAATAGAAATAATAATTTAACTAATATTTTATGTGCCTAGTTTTTAGTAAAATACTGATTCACATAAAAAAAACTAGTATTTATAGGCATTATGATAAAATAATATATAAGTTATTTACCACAGCAATCAAATATTCTTAACCAATGCACGATCCAAATAATACTATAGATACATACCTGATGGACAAGGAAAAATGTTCCATTTCATAAAAAGGACTACGACCGAGAAGACTTGCGTAAGGTTTCCATTTAAAGAAGATATAAAAGTGTCTTTGTCTACTCAAATGTATACAACATTTTTCCTTTTAAACAATAATTGTAGTTTTGAGTACATATTCTATGTACTCGTATAGCATAGCCATTATAAAAAGTATATAAAAAAAAGATTATTTAATAAACACAAACCTCTATGGATGTATGGTATTCAAGGAAAAAATATACTGATAAATGCAATTTAACTGTCTAGTGCTATATAATCTAAAATATTTCTAACACATAAACAACTTTATATAATAAATATATTTTTTTTAACGTTATGGTATAAACGACGAAGTTATTAGTCATCTAAACTATATAATAGTAGACATGGTTTATACTAAGTGCATTAAACTCAATATTTAATAATAATGAACTTTAATTAATGCAACACTTTTTTTTTCGTATTTATAATACATACTACTTAAAATATTAATGGCTAGTGCCCGATTCTTAATTTATGAAATGTCAACAATATTATGAAATTTTAAAAACTATGTGTTGTATTATTATTAAGTAATTAAAAACGTTTAACACATGGAAATAATTCAAATGTTTCCTTCTCCTCAATAAAGTTTCTAGAAACTGGAGGATTCTAATAACTAAAACAAATTATATTTTTGGTAAAAATGAATAAACGTCTATTTAAAAAAATATTTTATTTTCATTTAATTTAAATACGATTTTTACTGCATCGAATTAATTGTAGGATATACAATTACTGTTATAATGACCGAAGTATTGCAGTAAGGTACTATTATTTGTATGTTTTGAAATAAAAATACTTAAATACGTAATATTAAAGTCGTTATTTTGATTAGTTTAGAGCAAAAATAAATTGACCTCATAACTCATAATATCTTATAGGTACCAGTGTTACTCATAAAATTAATCAATGTTGCAAAATATTATTGTTGCACAGAACTATGAACCGGAAAGAATGAGATACCTGAAAAATGAAATCATAACAGTGATGTAGCAAAATTGCCTATTCAGAACGCCGTATGATCATTTTGTAATATTGAAATGTATTGTTAGGGAGTGGAAACACTGGAAAGTCCTGGCTCCCAGAACAGTGTTCAGCTCTTTATGTTTCGCTGTTACAATTGGGGGGCACTTGGGTATTATTTCTGTAATTTAAGACAGCCTGTCATTTTTATTTTAGAACTATTCGTTTAAAATTATAAAAATAGAAAACTCTAAATCACGTAATAATATAACGTTAAATCTAATGATTTAAAAAATAATTATAAATCTATTATTCTGGGTTGCACGAACAATTATTGAATCAACAGCGAGTTAATTGTCCTTTAAACACGATTTAGCGATTCGTGATTGTTCCATTACATTTTATTGAACCAATTAAATTAATCTATTTTTCATGCTACACGGCATTACTGCATTAGTCGTCGATCTAAATTTCGAATGTAGGAACATAAATGTACACGAAACCAGAAATATTATTACACATAGATATACAATAAATATAAGTGACTATTCATGGCCACCAATAACTACGCATATACATATCAAATCCGGAATTGATACGGAAAACTTCAAGTAAATTTAATGGTCACGCTAGTTTTAATGATAGAATAAAAATAATGCGTTTGTTTACCTATATGTATATTCTATAGTTAGTTCAGATATATTCTCAATAAAAAATAATGTAGAGCGGATTGCGTATTCCGAGACTACTTGTCAGATCATAATGGACTAACAAACAATATATAGATTATAGGTACAGAATAAACGGAAGTAAAACATAAAACTAACTTAGTAAAATAACTATGTGTCTATGTATTTGACCGAGAAACTATTGTCTTTCAAGTTTTGAGTAATATGTTCCCGCAGCAATTACTTATGAAAATAAAATGCTTAATATCTACAGTAAATCATTCACAAAATCGATAAGAGCGAGAAGATAAAACTAAATAATAGAACTATGTCGATACGAACAATTTAAAAATTCCATCAAATAAGTTCACTAATCACTATGCCTAGCCTATATTCAGGTATTCAGTCAAATAAATTCATGTGTATGCGATATATAGGTACAAACTGGTATTGCTAGGTTACCCTGTGTAATGTGTAAAAAAGTAAAGATTTTATAGCACCGACCAGATATTGTGGGCGTTATACATCATGCTACAACCATAAAAAGGTCGACAAGTGGGTCGCTCTGCTCTGTGTCTAGTGGTGAATCACTATAATGGATGTGTTAATTTTGAATTCAATAATATAAAATCATTGTATGCGAAGAACGACTGAGCGAAGACTATCTGACAGACTACATTACTAAGTATTTTTTTTTTTTTAAATATTATATTGCTATTAAAGTAATTTATTTTACTATTAATAATACAGTAGGTTGAATTAATTTTTGCCGAAAACATTGCTTTTGGAAATGTCATTGTATGTATAAAATATAATAGTATACTTCAAATCTTTAAATGTTTCAAGCATCCACGAAAAATATTTTAAAATTACAATAAAATAACTAACATTGTTTTTCTATATCTAATTTTGTCCAAATTTGAACTTAAAATGCCTATAAATATTAACCATGTAAAAAACTATTTAAATTTTTTGGTTACAATATTAACTACTTATGAGAAACCTTGTTTTAAATTTCCAATCCTTAACTATAAAAATTGAACATTTTAATGCATATAAAAAAAATGTATCTATATGTATCTTAAATATTTTTCAACTACTTTTAAAACTTATGAAAAACCTTATTTTAAATTGTCAAATTTTAATTATAAAAATTGAACATCTTATAAATTTTTAACAAAAAAATAATTATCATTGTTAAATCAATACATTAATTTCTAGATTTAGACAAGTAGATAACTTGGTAAAATATTTATAGATATTATTAAGAAATCAAATCTTCTATTTTTTATTTGTCCCTCACTCATCAATTATTCATTACAAACTTCCTCATTATCAAGATATTAAATACAAATGTAAGGCTTATTTCTACCATTTCTCTAGTTGTTAGGGAATTTCATAGCTTAAAAAAAAAAACAAAAATAAATTGTAGGTTATAAAACGTAACAAATTTTTACAATATATATTTGAAAATATTAAATCTTACAATTATTTATTATACTCATGCTTATACATAAATTAAAATTAAAAAATTGAATGAATACAAAAATAAGTAAGAAACGACAATAACTTTTTAAGAATTTACATTATATTATACAAATATTTATTTAAAAATACTAAACAATGGTAGATTGGAAGATATTTTTTATAAAACTTATAAATATATTAATATAATTATTACATTTTGTTTGTTTGATCTCATACAAATACAATCTATACAACTGTCCAAACTGATCATCTCAAATAACAAGTATAAATTATTTTAATTAATATAGTTAGAAGAATTAAATAATTCAAATTATTTGTCATTTTTACATACAATGTATAATTTGTATACTGTGATATTAATAATTTTTAAAATAAATATTTGATAACTCTAAGTTTAATATTTATAAAATAATGAAGTCAATAAGAACCATACCAATCAATTCAAATAAACATTTAAATTAAATTAAAATATACATCTTCAAATCAAAACAAATTAATGCCACAGAAGCATAAATAAGCTATAGATGCAATACAACAACATAATATTTTGTTGACAAATAATTGAAGTTTGAATTTTTTTTAAATGTAAATACAATAAATAAATTACGTTTACTCCTCAAACTTATTGCAATAGTCAAATTGGTATATAAGATATTACTACAGTGTGTTTGTACTTGTAAAGATAAAATATCAAAACTCTATAAATTATGATTATTTTAACAAACAATTGAAACTGAAATCATTAAATTATTGCCTTCTTCTAACTGCTTTAGCTTTACGTCTTTCACCAGCAGGGGCTGTTCCCATAGAAAATAGCGGTTGACTTGATCCTGGCATAACTTAATTAGATAAATAAGATTATTAGTTAAATAACTGATTAAATTTTTATAATTGTCCATTCAAACATACCAGTTGCAGTCATCGGAGGTGATCCAAAACAAAATGACCCTATAAGAACAAAGTTAATTTAAATATTAAAAAAATGAAACACATAGCAATGGGTTCAGTTAAACAATTTGGTACAATAATAATAAATAAGTAAAAGTAAACTACTAAAACAAATTTAAGAATAAATATATTCATAGTTAAATAATATATCTTTAAAACATGTATAATAAATATACAACTATTGATTAGACTACCTGCATTTTTATTTTCAATTATTAAAATAATATGATAGAATAATAAGAATCAATTAAAATAAATACAAAATGTACAGGAAATATAACTTAATGTATTCATATGTCAGGCTTCAATACCTATAATGTAAAGGTATAATAACTTAAAAAAACCATTCATTTTAATTAAATATAAGGTATTACTGACTGAATTTGGTTATATTTATAGAATGGACAATTTATAGCCACTTTTCATCACTTACTCATTTAAAAAAAAGTCATTAAATTCATGTTTAATTTCAAATTTAAGGTACAACTAGAGGTGCAACTTTTGAAAGTCGAGAGATGTCTGATCTGAATAACGAGTTATGACTTTATGTTATAATATAAACCAGGGACTAGTCTATTCTGATTTCTAAGTCTAAGAAATTATTAACTATATTAAGTTCATTATGAATGTTTATTCAAAGAAAAGATGGGAATAGTTAATATAATTGTTAATGAATTATTTATATGATATCAAAAAAATACACGAAAATACTTAGTATTGCGATATTGCATCACACATATTGTTTAAAAAGCCCTTACAATATATTATTTTATAATTATAACCAATTAATTTATTTTGTTGTTTTAAAATTTTTTGCCTATAGTGATTTTATATTGTCTGTATTATGCATGATCAGTCTAGATATATTATAATCTGAATAGCTAAGAGTTTAAGTAAAAGAAACAGATAATGAAATATAAAGAATATAAAATATAATACAAATATTATTATTCATCACTAAAAGTTGAAATTATATTCTTTTGCATATTTTTTTTTTTTGTTTGCATGACTGTTTGAAATTATTATGTATACCTTCATGTTCACATAATAACTACTGCATCTGTTCTATAGATACATACCTGGTATATGATTGTAATTTCATTTAGAATGTTAGTATAAGTCTTGTTAAGTATTTTTTCAAAATACCAAAAACACTATCAAGTTTAAAATAAAAATTAAACTGTAGATACTATCATTAAATAAAAAAAAATATAATGTTTACAACTGATAGCAAATTTTTTTTGTCATGTGTGTAACAAACACATTCTGAACTGGAGGTCTAATCTAAAGAAATTAAAAATTGTGTTTTTATGAGGTAAAAACATGGGTAATAAAATGTAAAGAATAAAAAAATATACAATTATTTGTCATATACGTGTGAAGTACCTATTTAGTTGAACAAGGACCTTCAGCTTATAACTTTACCTTTATAACCAGAAAAGTGGTACCCCCGTCAGAGACTAGGTGTATAATATACATATTAAAAACATTTTTACAGTAAAATAATATAAAAGATTAAAATAGTAAATACCTTGGTTTGGTTGTGTTCCTCCAAATTGTGGTGTTGACATTGCTGATGAAGCTTGACCAAATTGGAATGGCGGAGCAGTAGAAGATGCAGCATTAAAATTAAAAGCTCCATTTGGTTTAGCAGGTTGTGAATTACTACCGAAAGCAAATGTAGATGAACTACTAGGAGCATTGTTTGTACTACCAAATTGAAAACTTTGATTTGTTCCAAATGTATTAGATGGAGGTGATACTACACTACCAAATGTAGGTGCAACACTAGGGGAAGTTATGTTGCCAAATGGAGAGGGTTGTGATGATTGAACAGTACCAAATGTGGTGGTTTGTTGAGGTGCTGAATTTCCAAAACCACTAAATCCTGATGTAGCAAATGTGTTGGAAGCTTGGCCAAATTTAACTGGACCATTATCAGTCTTATTGGCACTAAATTGAAATCCATTATTCGTTTGAACTGAACTTCCAAATTTGAATGGTTCTGCTGTTTTTTCGGTATTATTTGTAAATTGTAATGGTTGGTTAGAAGGAAAAGTAGTTCCAAAAGATGCAGATTTTTCATTCCCTCCAAATTTAAAAGGAGCACTTGTATTTTGAGATCCAAAACCCGGAGTTGAAAACTGGGTTTTTGTTTCTTCGGTTTTTTGAGTATTAAACTGAAAAGTTGGTTTATTTCTAAAATCCTGTGAAGCAGAGGCTCCAAAAACTGGTGTTTTATTAGAAGTGAATGGAAATGAGCCACTTTGTGTCTCAGAAGGTTTATCATCAAGTTTTGATCCAGAGTTATTAAATTGAAAAACGGGATTTGATGTATTATTAGCAAAATTTATGCCAGAAACTGTTGATTTGTTTTCAGCTGTTTGACCACCGAAAACTAATTTTGGGCCTTGGTTGATAGTAGATTGATTAACAGAAGTATTAAATTGAAGCTTTGATTGATCTGCTGTAGACACTCCAAATACTGGTGTTGGTAAAGTATCAAATTGTAATTTCGGTGTTGATTTGTCAGTGTTTGTATCATATTTAGGAGGATTACCAATAGGTAAGGTTATATTATCTGTTTTGCCGAAATTAAAAAGATTTTGTGAATTTGATCCGAAAACTACATTTGTAGATTCTGTTAAAGGTGTACTATCAGGCTTCGGAGAACCAAATTGAAATTTTACAGAATCTGTTGATTTTGAATTTTCAATAGATTTTTGATTATTACCAAATGAGAATAATGATGGAGTAGATGTTGAATTTTCTGACCCTTTTGTTGTTCCAAATTGCAATTTAGGTGTTGATTGAAGGTCATCTGTTTTGATTGCTCCAAATTGTAATACAGGAGTTGAATGCTTGTCATCAACTTTAGATACACCAAATTGCACTATAGGTGTTGTTTGTTTATCATTCACTTTAGTTGCACCAAATTGTATTATAGGTGTTGATTGTTTCTCATCAGACTTAAGTACTCCAAATTGCATTACAGGTGTTGATTGTTTTTCATTAACTTTGGGCACTTCAAATTGCATTACAGGTGTTGACTGTTTTTCGTCAGTTTTGGATACTCCAAATGTAAATGATGGTTGTTCTTGTTTTGTAGAGTTATCAATTTGACTTCCAAATAATGATGGTGGTGCTTCTTTTGTTGAACTATCTGTTGACCTTCCAATATCAAATTGTCCTACATGCAAGTTGCTATCATTTATTTTAGAACAATCGCTAACAGTAGATGAATTCATAACAGATTCATTTGGTTTAGATACTGGAACGGTAAATTGAAATGATGGCTTATCTTTGTCATTATCAAAAATATTTTGTTCTTCAATTTTAAAACTATCATTAATATTCTTCTTTATTTCTGAAGACTGGAATTGATTTTGTTCATTAGGATTTTTCACAGTATTATTTTGCGTCTTAATTGTAAGTTTATCATTAGTAGATTCTGGTGTTTGATTATCAATTACTTTCCCATCTATTTCATTAGTCAATTTATTATTTTCCTCATTAGATGTTACTGCAGAAGATATTGGACTACCAAATTTAAATTGTAAGGGAGAATTATTTTTATTTTCTTCTCTTATTTTTGGTGTACTTTCTGATGGTTGAACACCAAATGTTAGTGGCATTGTAGACTGTACTAAAGGTGTTGTATTTAATGCGACACTAGGTGAAGTAGTTGATACTATGGACAATATATTAGTTACCGCTGGTTGTATTTCATTAAATGTGGATATTACAGGTAATGAAACACAAGCAGCTGAATCAACAAATTGATTGCCATTTTTCGCATTAGATTTATCAATATGCTGTTCAATTGAAATCACTGTAAACAAAAAAATAATCTATGTAGTACCATCTTCTTTTTTGTTATTAAATTATTACATCTTACAAGTTACAAGAAATATTTTAGTAAATAAGAGACAATTTTAAAAATTATGTCTACAATTTACAAAACAAAAACATATATAAAATTGGAAATTTTTTTTTTAAATAATTATGTATTTAACGTCTAGTCATTATAATAATGACTTATGGATAGTGTGCATCAAAGAAATTGCAATTTTTAGTAACAATTTTAATATTGAAGATTCTAAGCAAAATAAAAATAAATTGGTTCTATTAAGTATTTTTTTTTATGTTAGTACATATTTTTTAACGAATTTTATTTGATCACAAATGAAGATTTGGATCATCATTTTTAATTTTCTATAGTTTGTTTTAATTGAAAAATATATAATCCTAGAATTGAAATGATTAGTGATCATTTTTTTTATTCTAATAAAACTAATATAGTTTTTAAATAGGCCAATGATGTGTAGTTTTTTTATTTTAACATCTAAAATTTAATACAAGATATTTGAATTATTACTTAATACGCTTCAGAATAAACATTTTAAAAACTTAAATACCTAACTATGGATACATTATCTGTCTGGAATATAAACTGAAAAATGGCATTTTTAATTTACATTTTAAACATAAATAGAACATTTCCAATTGAGGCCACTATATTTTTGTAATGATAAAAAATTAAGGCTATTTGTTTACAATACTGGATATTAACTTATTTAGATTAAATAATAAATTCTTTTAAAATTCTAAATAAACGGCCTCAATTTCATAACATTTAATGACCACTGATAAAACGTTAAGTCCCATCCGTTCTTTTATTATCTATGATTTAAAACTATTAAAAATTATAATTATCTTAAGACAGATATAGATTATAGATAATAAAATATGTTACCTTTTTTCTTTTTTTCTTCAAGCTTTTCAATACTTGTATATGGTACAGGATCATTATCGTCAAATACTTCATCAAGTATAGTTTTCATACATACTTTCTTAACAATCTGGGTTTTACCACTTCTATTAAATATGCGACTAGCTGCAACTGTTACTAGATCATCGGACGGCTCAGTTTCTGTGGTTTTATCACTTTTATTGGAATTATTCAAGTCATTATGAAGTAAAATAGTAGAACCACAGCATGTGCAGCTTTTACAATGCTTACGATCTGGTAATCCTTCTTCATGGTCTACAACATAAGTATAGATTAAATAAAAGGTGAGTTGTTTAATTTAAACTTTAATAAGCAACTATATGAATAGTTTTAAAAGCTTAATGTCAATTTAATAAAAAACTATAAAAATCTAGAAATTCTCAGTTTACTTAATTTAGGTGCATAGATTAACATATAGATTGAAGTAAATTATTACATTATAGTATAATTTAATAGTATAAATCATTATACTATATTTTTTGATAATTTAAAAAAAATTAATGAAGTTCAATGTTAAAGAGTTAGGTATATACGCAATATTGTGTTTTTATATTTCTTCATTACAATTTACAACTAATGTGATTTTGGTACAATGCTAACAATATTTTGAAGTTGGAATATAAATTAACAAGAAAGATATCATACCGGCATGTGTTGTCTCCATCTTACAAATGTAAAGCATACCAAATTTAGGTTCAGCAGAATCAATTTTGTGTTGTTAGCTTTAATAATAATATGAATTGAATTATCATTCAATGTAGAGGTAAGAACATTATTTGTGTTTATACAGTTTTTCTCAATATTTCAATTTTTAAGCAAGGTATTAGTATGTAAAATATTGCCAATTAAAA
The DNA here is from genome assembly GCA_014851325.1 of Pentalonia nigronervosa. Classification (NCBI taxonomy): domain Eukaryota; kingdom Metazoa; phylum Arthropoda; class Insecta; order Hemiptera; family Aphididae; genus Pentalonia; species Pentalonia nigronervosa. Next base: position 83,065 of record JACXSJ010000764.1, read on the forward strand.
TTGCTCCTAACTTCATTAAAAGTTAAAATATTGTAAAAATAAAACTAGCAAATTAACACAGATACTATTGTTATTCCTTTTAAGTTTGATAATAGGTTAATTTACCATTACGCTGTATTCTACGAAAACACGACAAAAACAATACAAACAAAAAGCTTGTATTTCACCGCATTGCACACACTTTAAACAGCATGTCAAAACAGAAATTGTTGATATTTATCACTCAGATTTGTTGTTTTTATGTAGAACACAGGGTAATATTGAAGCTAATAAAACAAAATTGGTTCTGTTGAATACCTATTTTCCATGTTAGGTTAATTACTATGTTTTTAAGATAGAGACAATACTTGCAGGCATATCCTCTTCATATTTAAGTATTTATGTAGGTTATTCTAGTGTCAACACTTCACAAAAATAAATAAATAATAAATGTATATAATAATAATAATTTTTAAATATTTAACATTATTAAAATTACCAGATGAGTAAGGTCGTTTTTGACCAGGCGTTAATAAAAACTTGCTAGAACTATAAGAACTCAATATTTCATTATTCCGAGTCCTAGGTTTCTTCTGGGGTTGACACATATTTGTTACAAAATCTCCTTGTCTTTTAGTTCTAATAAAACAAATAATAAGTTAGATATAAAAAATATAAGTAATGATAAAAGTTGAACAGAAAAATTATTTTATTGTTATTTTATTTACATTAGACAGCAATTACACAAATTATTGACATATTACTGTGAATAAAATCACTAAATAACATTGAAAATAATATTAAATAATAAACCTGTTTTTAAAAATAGCCAAAATATTTAACAAACTTAACAATGCATTTTACGTAAAAAGGCTTGTGTAGTGTTTATTTTTTGATTCTTGTATACAATTTTATTATTTTGGACATCAACTTACTATAATTTTATTTCTTTTAAACAAATTATTATCAATAACTAATACTAACTTTTTGTTTTCTACATTAACACTAGAAGAATTTGTTACTGTTGGTATAGGTTGATTAGATCTATGATTATGTCCATTCATTTCTATTACACGGTCAGGAGCATTAGATTCACTAATGGTTCTTCGACGTCGATTAACAAATGCATCAACACCGCTCTTAAAAATTAAATTATATTTAGTTATTAAAAAACACAATTAGCTAAAATACACTTTATTAGTCCAATCACATGATTTTCAATTTTTTTTATAAAAAACTACTAGTTTTTTTATACTTTAAATTATGGTATAGAAAATCTTTTTGGATACTATTATTGTAGAAATTACTTTAATTTTCTCCCTAGATTAGGTTACAAAGTCAAAATTGTAAGCGCCTATTATTAACAAAGTTTGCATAATTTATGTATTAAGCAAGGCAATAAAACAATTTTTTACAATCATTTTAAGCGTATAAAAACAAATTGTTTAAAAAAAAAAATGAAAATTGTTAGAGGGTCAGTAAAGTGTATTTGTTGTAAACAATTTGTTATTGTGATTTAAAAGAATAATGCTAGGTTGCATCAAAATATTGATTAATTTAATGATTCAATAAAATTTAATGGACCAATAAATCATGTTTAAGGGATTATCACTATTGATTTATTCAATGTTTAGTGACTGTTTATGCAACCAGACATAAAAAACCCAAAGTGAGATTTAATTTTTATTATTTTTAATAATATTCTGTAGAATAACTTTTTTTTAATGCTTTTAATACTGTTTTGCTATAGTCAAATTAATTTTACAACATATCAGGTGACAACTGAAATTTTATTTTTATTTTTGCACATAAAGTTAAGCTGCCAAAAATATATTCCCCAAGACACTAACAACTAATAAATAGTTACAGAACTAGCACAGTGCATTCTTAAACTGAATAGACTTAAGTCATTAAGAGAATGTCAACAAACTGTTTGTCTTTTGTCTCTGACCCATCCAGAGAACATAAGGCAAAATTCATTCTTGTAAAATCATTTGTTTTTTTGTTTTTAAGTAATCTTAGATTAAAATAACTCATTACAAAATTTTTTAAAAATATTATTGAAGAAATATGACATTAATTTGTCTACATTTTACATAAATACAATTTATCCATGTTGGAAGTCTGAGAGAAAACAAATATGCTGACATTCTTTTAAATAATTTAACAATAAAATTTCAAAACATAAAAAAAATTAATTAATATGTCATTTTAGTAATTTATATGATATCTAATAACCTTAATTTAAAATAAAATATCTTTTTTTTAAAGCCTCCCCCCCCCTTATGAGGTCATATATCACATATTTAATAATTATACAGTGAAATTTCCATATAAAATGTTAACAAAAACAATTTGTACTATAGAGAAAATCTTTAAATAGAATTAAATAAATTTGGTTTTCAAAAATATTCATGACAAATGATAAAGTGGTCGACCACCATAACACATCTGAATTGAGACAGAGGGGTCTGACCATTCTGATAACTTGGTATGCATGAGCAAAAGTAGGCATTCCTATTTTGAATAGAGTATAAATTCATGTTTTATATTAAAAATAATGTTAATTCAATAATACTTTGACTTACATTTTAGTAGTATGTACTAATTAATATTACCTTATATATTACCTCTTGCCGAGTTTTTTTTCTCACTCCAAAATTATCTAATGTTTCCATCAATTTCCGTTTCTTGTCATATATGTCTTTTGACGTATTATTACCATTAATCTTATTGTTACCATTCAAACTATTTCTAGAAAAAACAAATTAAACTTAAAATTTATAAAAATAGTAATAGAAGGTAGGTACTTACAATACCTATAAAATAAATTAAAGTAATAAAAATAACCTATTAATTTTTATTGTATATGGATTATATATAATAAAAAATAAAATAAGGTTTTTATTTATATTATTTTATGTTATGTAATGTTATTTGGCTGTACTGTGATCTTAGGTTATGATCTAAGACAATGATGATATTTATAGAATAATATTAAAAATGATATTCATTGGATACAATATTAATACAAAATATTCTATAACATGGATTTAAATCAAAAATAAATAAGTACTAAGCAGAATAAAAAAAAAATTATGATAGAAATATTGCATTAGAGTTTATACTGAATCCCAATTTATTGTTTAATGTTAGATAGTTATCATTACATACTCCAGTGTATAGGATGTCGATAAAGTTGATATATCTATGTTTGGAGTTGTTGACATCATTTCCCGAGCTTTTTGGGCTATACGAAAACTAAATCCAGGACTAGTTACTGTTTCTTTACAATTGGATCTAAAAGTAAAATGTTGATTTTCATTAAAATAATTATTTAGAACAAATTTATAAGGTTCAAAAGCAAAATAAAAAATATCATCTTTGTAACTACATTAACAAACTGTATTAACCATACCACATAGGAGAATACACAATAAATTGATACCAATATTGCATAATTCTGAGCCATTTAAAATTTATCATCCTACCAACAGGCAACCTTACTATCAGCAGTCTGATCTAAAATATTATTATTCATAATACATATTTCTCTGCATTTTGAAATCTTAGGTATTTATCTAGTATGCGTCTGTTAAAAACCTATCATTAAAACAAATAAAATATGTGACACTCAAGGACCTTCATGAAATTGTCTTTTTTTTTTTTATTTATTTATGAGTACTTATGAAATATTAATGATTATTAATATTTGAAAATTGTAACAGTATATAGAAAATATTATAGTACAACGTATGGTCGCCAGGTGAGAAGAGGGTGATAAATTGTACATGGTATAGTGGCAAGGCAATTACAAATAAGTAAGTATATATTATTTAAATATGAAAACCTATACGTACATATACTCCGGCCCACAAGAGAATGACTGTACTCTGCACTTCCGACTGATGGTCACAAGCCGGATTTTCTCAACCATAGTTTCATTCTTACTATTCTCACTATAAACAATGCACAGTGACAGACATGTTTATCGGTTTATGGTCGAACTCTCTGGGCCAGAGTATAGTAGTTTATTTATTATGAAAATTATAGTCTATAATAATATTATAATTATAAAAAGTATAATAAAAATATATATAAAACATATACAGTAGACACCACTTATAAGACTTACATTGGAGCCAGTACAAAATGAGTCTCATAACCAATTGAAACTTATAGGTAAAGTGGAAAAAAACAAACAAAAATTGTTTACATTGTACAACGAATATATTGTCAACTGCATCAATTACTGTATTGTCATTGCAATAAAATGTTTTATACCTACAAATATAGCCAAAATTAACCAGTAATAAGTAATAACCAATACAAAAGTTGATTTTTTTTATTTTTTTTTCTTACAAAATTTGAGTCATAAGTTATAACCAAAGTCGTGAGTCTTATAACTACATTTTGTTTTGTGTATTTGTTTATGTTTGAACCGTTCTAGGCGATTTTAAATCTAATAAGCAACTAAACCTTATATCTGTGTTTTATAAGCGGCATCTACTGTATTTTTAACTCAACTTTAAGTATTTAATAGTTTTAATAGTTCTTATCTGGTTGAATATTAAACTCTAAAGATACTAATAATTGACAATTATATTAAAAAGTTTATGATATTTATACACAAATTTAAAAATTGTATGTCTGATGATACTCTGATGTAATATCTGAAGTATTACATGTTAGACTTAACATTAACATTTCTTCTTAACTGAATGTGGGTAGGTACAATTAACTAAATTGTATGTACATCTAGGTATGTTATTATTATAAAAAGGTAGAATTACAGTTCCAAAAAATGAAATGTTACATAATTAACAATTTATGTACAAATTTAAATTAATAATAGATTTCTTATTGAGATTATCTAAAATCTTCATAACATACTTACCTACAGAAAATTAACTTTTTTTTTGTTAACGTACCTTAATGAAGTTTTAATTCCATTTGATTTATGTGCAATGGGTGACTTGTTGTTAAAAATATTGAGAGCCCTAGCATCTGGACTATTTAGATTTAAAGTTTTACCACCTAAGCTGTTGGGCACCTTATTCTTATCAGCATCCGATTTAGAATTTAAAAACTTCAAAAACGAAAACATAATAAGCTACGTTAATTTTTTACTACACGATAAAATTTAAAAATGAACAGAACCAACAAATTTAAAAAGTGAATTGATTGAGGAATACAACTTTTAATGTTTAAGTAGACTGAAAAGAAGTAACAAGTAACAACGTGTTGTGTTTTAACAATAAAAACTAAAAACTAAAACGTTAGAGTAAATGTATAATAGTATAGTGTGTTACTGTATAAATGTGTGAGATGTGAGAGTGTGTGTGTGTGACGTCTGACATTATTTGTTAGTACCACAATATTAATAATTATTGTACTGATATCAGATTAACGTTATCAGATAAATGAAAAACCGTTGAAAAAACAGTCTGATTCAAGTGGATATATACGGTGACCAGCTCAAAAAAAAAAAAAAAAAAGACACATAAATCACTTCAGCTATTTTCACCACTAGAGCGTGCTGTTATCAATTGGTGTCCCAAGTAACGAATGCATAATATATAAACCATGATATTGTGGAGGAATGTTGCCGTTATTGTGGGCGTCCTCCAACATTCACACGAGCAAATATGACTCGAGCAAGGTATTCACAGAGAAGATCGTTGAAAGTACAAGTAGTGTTTATTAGGACATACAAAAAAGCGATAAAAAGATTGCAGTAATGGTGATCAGGTGCCAACGGTTGGTCACGAGGTTTTAGCGATGCGAAAATGGTTACGTTGTAAACGACAAAGAAAAAAATGGCGTTGGAGCGCGAAATTGTAGAGAACACGTCGGATGAACAATGACGAAAAGAAATAAGAAAAAGACTAGGCTGGAGCCGACCGCCGCTGCGGCGTGGAGGCAGGCTCTCGGCGCGAAAACAATGTGACCAACCGTTTAACAATATCGTCGGCGACGGAGGGAGGTCATGTGGCGTCGGTTCGCCACAATATAATTAACAAATAATAATTATATCATGATATAAACCAAGTGATTTGAACTTAATTTTTCATTCTTTAAACGTTATTACTTTTAAACCTATATTTTTAGGGGAAATAATAGGGAAAAGCGAAGAAGAATTGTCATGCAATAGTGTATCTGCAAGTGCTATAATATTTACAAAGTGTTTAGTATTTTTACAAGCAATGCAGTTGTGGTTGTTAATGTATTACTTTGTGAAGTATTGTCAGGCGAAAGCAATAAGCATTTGTTATATGTATTCTTTGCAGCTCTATTTAAGATACAGAAACAATTAAATAATAATTTTTAATAATATTAAGTATCTACCTACCTACAAATAATACTTGCATTTTTTGAACTTTTTTGGGTAAAACATTTCTTACCGTTAGTGCTTTACGTTTGGTAATAGTTTTTGTTAAATGTTTAGGTAGATTAGGAAATATACTAGGTACAGATATAGACATTAATATAGGTCTCTCTCTTTCTAATAATGATTTTACCCCATCAGGTACAGTAAGATCAAAATGTCTTATAACCAATATTAGTAAAAAATGTCGTTCACACACTCTATCAGTATGACTTAAAGGACGGTCTGCTCTAGGAATACATTTACTCCATTCATTAAATAAAATCTATACATTTTAATTAACATGTGGAGTTTAATATTATACTACTTTTACCTAATATATGTATTTATATATTTACATCATTTTTAGGAGCTGTAAACAGTGATGGATACTTAACATCAGGAGTTAAAGCTGTATGTTCCTTCCTATGTTTTTTATTCCCAACATCACAACCAGGAACAAAACATTTGCTGTTTTTACTCATTTTATAAAAATATATTACGACGTTGACAGCCGTTAATAATAAATAATAATACACATTACAAATTGACAATTGTCAGTATTACATACTAATTCATATATAAGTTATAATATCATTAATTATTATGTTAATCGCCGGTATACAATTTTGCAATGTAAAATGCAAAATTAATGCATCTAATGCACTTGCGATCTGCCGCCCGGCTCGCCGGTGCCCGGTCAGCTGTTGATAAAAACAGGACACCAATTGAAAACAGCGCACTCTGCCGAGATTATCATCTGTAGTAAATAAACGTACCCCTCTAACATGGTGGGAGGGTGTTAGCTGGTCTACCGTATATATCCACCTTGGTCTGGTCTCTGGTATATCATTCTATACCATGGAAAAATTATATAATATATAGTTCGATGATTCATGGTTCATAGAGAAAATAAATAAATATACCAGGCTATATTTCATGTTCCACGATCATTCATTCCACACATAAACAATGCAATAAAACGGTGTATAAAAAAGAGTCACTCCCGTTTAAAGTGTGTCTAAATCAGACACCACATTGGTTAGTGTGTCTTCCGCCAGGTAGCGCTAAAAAGGTCTAATCTTTATATGATAGCCGTAACCACAATGATTAGAAGATAATATATTATTCTTTATGTCATACAATAAATGCTTCAAAGCTTACATTTTTAATTAATTTATACATTTGTCAGATTTAAATCGTGATGTTTTTGTGTACTCAGAACAGTCAGAACTGTAATAAACTTTATATTCATTTAAAATACCATTTTTTTCAAACAAAACCATGCTGCATGTTCATCGCCAAATTCAAACCCCTCTTTTTCTATTTGTACCTACTTAATTTTTTACCGATTTATTTAATGTCTAAAGTTTAAAGCTTTAAACTATACTTAAATATTTACTTACATCAAATAAAATTTTCTTCTGTACATAATATATTATTTTATTTATTATCTTTATTTAATTTATATTATTATTGTTGTTGTTATATTACTTAATTAAGTTTAAATTGTAATTTTTAATAGTCAGGGTAAAACTTATTTTTATACTCTGTAAAGGGCATATGTCCCTCTCGGTAATTATAAATAAACACATTTTGTACATTTTAAATTGAACAATAACATATCTTTGAAAAGAAAATGTACGTTGTTTTTATCTACCTAACCTATATAATTTTTTCCAACAAAATATATCCTTCCCCGTGATCTCCCCCCTCCCAAACTTCTGGAGTTAGTAGGTACTGAAATTCACGTATACCTAAGCCTTTTATCATCACATAAAATAAAAGTTTAGTCAGTTTCTGCTAGTTGCAGCTACTGTTGTGTTTCGACTTTAAAATTCTAAATATTTCAGCGAGTACAAAGTACTTTATGAATACCTATTAAATTTAATCATATCTATACGACTGTTGGAAGTATTTTTATAGTATTATAACGTTTACACCAATGCTTCTCAACCTTTTTTTTACCACGACAACTTAATTCGGATCCATAAAAATGGTGACACACTTAAACAATTGATGTATTTTTGAAAAAGGAACAATTATCAACCTATGTAAATTATTATAATTATAAATAAATAATTTTTTTAGCGACAAACATCGCGGTAATTCGTAACACACCGGTTGAGAGCCATCATTAGTTTACATGATTGTCTTTTTTTTATAATATTATGACGTTAGTTACCAATTATTCTAAAGCGGTTTATAACAAGAAGATCACCGGTGCAGCGTGAAATTACAAAAATGACGATGCACCGCGTTTGCATCCTTGCATATTGCATATACAAAATTAGCGAATACAAACATGAAATAATACAGATTCGTTGCGGATAATCAGCTTTACTCGTCAATCGACGCGATCTATATGAGTAATTTATTTAAAAAGTGTGTAACTATACACTTTGAAATGTTTGAAATTACAACTATTTGCTACGATAGTTTACAACTATCTTAATTCTTAGAGCCACTAGTCATTTTTTATTTGAAAATAATAACTTAATATTATTAAAAAACATTAAGTTATAAAAAAAATATAGAAACCGTTATTCGCGCATAAGGTTGATTATCAGAATAACTGAGGGTCGTACTGAGTACCTATTCAAAAAAAAACTTTTCTTTGTTCTAATGATGCCACAGCTCAAAGCCTTGATACGAATGGCAGTTTAAAAAAACCCATTAACTGCAAAACTTATAATGTAATACCTACTATTTTTAAGATTCTGCCGAGCAAAGTGATTTTTTTGAAATTCTATACAAAACTTTTTCTGAAAAAAAATACAATAAAACCAAAAAATCCATCACTTACATTAAAACTCGTATACCCGGAGTTTGTAATAGACTTTTTGTCATTATTCTAGAACATTTTAGGTATAGTAGAGACTTATAATGTTAATTAAGTAAGAATTTATTTCACTATTACATTCATAAATACCTAATTGTTTTTATTTCAAACATTTTTAAAAAAATAATCTCAATATAATTTGTAGTTTTGACATTTTGAGTAAATAGTAATTTACTCAAAATGTCAAAACAAAAATCAAAAATTTAGCTATACTATTAAGAAGCTGTGAGTACTCAGCGCATTGTACACTATTTGTTCTCTCTTTATGATCCTGTAAACGCAACATAGCAAGTATTATTTTTAATAGAACGTCAGAACCAATATTGTGTTAACTTTAACATTATAATTAATTGACCTATTCTAATATTAAATACTAATTTGATATAGATATGCAATATACAAAACTTAAAGTTAAGAAGCACGAAGAATAGTATATGTATCTATGTTTGTATGGTAGCTAATTTTTTCGATGTTTCAATATTTTTCTGCGGTTTATGCCTAAGACTCATAAGTCTTATAGATTATGAGCATTTTCAAATTTGTAATATTTTATGTACTCATAAGTCATAATTTACACAATGTTACCTATAGGTCAGATAAATAAAATCTAAAAAATAGTGCTCTGACATCATCTTAAGACCAGCAATTTTAATAAAAAAAATTGTTCTTATACCTACCTAGTTTATCACATTTTAAATCTATACACATTATAATTCCGTTGGTATGTGCATTTAAGTGCAATTCATGTAGTTTTATAAACATTAAATTATTAATAAACAATATTGCTTTACATAATAAACTATTAGTTTAATTTCGAATTTTTTCTAAATTGAATGGTTTTTATTGTTCAACAAATTAGAATTGTAATACACATTGCATGGCTTAAGTCAAGGTAAGCCAAGCAATAAGACATTGACATACCAATTGACTATTCAACAATTCACCCGAAAACATATTATTAATCTGACCAATAAAATTGATAAAAAAAAAATAATAAGATATTTGTTTTGTTTTCATTTTATTTTTTTTTTTGACAATAGTACAAATTTTGTTAATAATATCATTTATACACGATCCTTAAAGAATATCAAACTAATAAAAAAAAATCATTTTATTTAAAAGTACAATTTGTTTATGATTTTTAACAATATAAGTACTTTGAAATATAATAGTTTTTAAATTATAATATATTTTAATATCGTCGATTAGATTTCATTAAATTCACATTCAATTTATATAATGTATATAAATTGTAAAACATATTTATATACCTAACAATTAATCACAACTCATGCGTCAGACCACATATTAATATTATGATAGGTACTACATCATTTCTATGTAGGCAAATAGGTGTTCAATCTGGTCATTTAAGTTATATTATGGTAGGTAGTTAGATATATGATATAATATAAAAAGAAAAATTCGATAAAATTTCTGTTTTTAATTGTTTGTAATATAATAATGTATAACGTAATATTTTATTAAATACTGGGCAGTTATATAAATATAATACATTTCGACTGAATCTCAAAATTTAAAAATTTAAAATCGTAAAAATTGTTCACGGCAGTTGTTAGGAGTTGTAGGGCATCTAAGTTAATGATAAATATTTTAAAATTTATATTCCATTACTGAAAATAACCTTGGTACACATTGCCTTTCTTTTATTAAAGCTGCATTATACAAGAGTTAAATTATAAAAAAAAATTTTCTTTGTCACCTTGGACAACCCCTTGTACCTAATATTATAAGTGCTTTTCGACCCATTTTTTGGTCCCTGCTTTTAGGAACATATTTATGTACAGGCCTAGAGCATAAAGAAATTACCCCATATTGGTTTTACCCCCCAAACTGTCACTTTTATACATGAGATCATTCCTTCAAGTGTGTTTATGTTATTCCTATACTATATAAAACTCATCGGTAACGAGGTTAGACAGCAACCGATAATAGAAAACACTACCATGAAAAACTTCAACCTGAATATCTTATTATATGTTTATTTACAGATGGTAATTTATATTATGCATAGGTACCTATTACCTACACTAAAAACATGTTTCATTAAAAATCTGAAAACTTGATCGTAAAAATTGACTTTTGTCGATCTTTAAACTTATATATTATATATACATTATACAGGATGATCCACCAAGCATATTTAATCTTATTTTTCCTTAAATAATGAATTTATTAATTTATATTAATAAATTAATAAATCAAATTTTGATTTTTGATATTTTTAAGTACCTATATTTAAAGATAATATTTTCAACTATTCAGATTTATTATAATTATCATTCAAGGGTGTCATGTGGCGCATACAATTCTATATGATTTGTACAATTATTGTAGACCCAACTTATTATTGCATGAACCTAGTATTAAATATATAAAGTAAAATAACTCAATAACTATTTGTTTAAATTTCAATTTGGATCCATCAACAATTTCAAAAAAGTTGTCTACTTAAAAATGTATCGTAAAAATTGAAATTCTCATATAAAATAGATAAGTTGTTTTCACCACAGAATATTCCTACTTAAATGATACAAAAAAATCTAATTATTTGAAAATATAATAGTATAATTAAGCACAATTCCAATAGGATCAGAATTTGAATAAATTCTTTATTAAAGAGGGGTGAGTATGCTTTGTGAATCACCTTATATATGAATATGAGTATGAGTATCTATACATATTTGTCAAATGCTCGATTTATTTCCGAAATCTTTTGAATCGTTTATTAAATCAGAAATATTTAGAACTTTTCATTAGAGTTCAGTACAATGAATATAAAATTATAAGCTTCACAAAAATATACACAAATTAATCATCAAATGGTTTTGTTTGCAAACATTATTCATTTTTTTACAGGTAAAATGTTCTTATAAAATTCAGCATTGAAAATATTAAGGCCGTGTTAACCTATACCGATTGTTATTTTCTCCCTGTACATTTTGTCAACTACTGAAAATTTTGCAATTTTCTCATAATCAAAATATCAGATGTAGTTTAAATTTTAAATTTATACCAATAGACGTGCTTTATGAAAGAAACATTTTTAACACAACGTTTAAAAGCTAATTTACTCGTACTTACAAACTAATATCATATACAATAATATACTTATGAGTTATGCCGTTTGGCTATTTTATTTTCGTTACATATATTGGAGTTAGAAATATTAATATAATCAATTACTTATGAAATAGAAACAAATATTAAATTGTATGTTTATAATAATCGTAATACTATTTATTAAATAGACTCAGAATCAGACACACGCAAATCTTCCGCAGTTTCCTAATGGTCAAGAAAGAACCCCCAATGTGCATGTCCTGCGGTGTCCAAGTCACCATCACCGACATCCTCATTGAATACCGAATATATTACAATATCCGAACAAGCCACAACCTACCTGAATCACTAGCCAAAATGTTAAACAATCGCCCTTAATCTATAGCCAACCAATTCATCACAGCCGCCAATCTTTAAACTAAAATTTAGTTAACATTTAGATTTAGTATACAATATATATAATTTCTTTTCTTTTTCTCTGTAAGCCCAATGGCCTATATTACCGAGGGGTAAAAAAAATACTATTTATTGTTTCCCTGCTGTCAGCGGTGCCACTATGAAAAAATACTATAATATGATAGTTATTATTCATTTGATTATTTAATAACTAATTTCCGCTACGTTAAATGTACACGATACTAAATTCTGTATTGTGATACGTGAGTATGATCATTTATTATTGATAAATCACACGTTTATCGTGTTAGAATGTAAATTAATATTAAGATGAAGGAATTTTTAGCATAAAATGAAAAAATTTAATTTTCAGTCAAAATATTCAAATCATTGTTTAAAAAAAAAAATTAAAAAACAAAATCTCGTCCATTGTCTGACCGTACATTGATAATAAATAACACTAAATAATTAATATTTTAACAAACACCTAACATATATTTGTTATGATGTATAATGATAATGATGATATCGAACAATTTCTCAAACTATATTTTAGTTGAATTCCACATACGCCTCTTCGCAGACGAGTTGTCGAATCGTCTTTCCTGCAATTACTACTTTGCCCGACCCCATGCGATCGTAATTGTTTATATATATATTATTATTATTATTATTATTATTACTATTATTATCTTTATGATTATTTATAATATTATTACTATTACTATCATCATACTATGAATATGGACCGACGAAAAGTGATACAAACAATAGGTAGCACGCGTTTAAACTGAGTGGCGTATTTAGAAGTTGATACTAGTGTTAGCATTTCTGATGATAATATCGTATGCAACGATATTTATATGAAAAAAATCAACATTTTTTTTTTTTAAATTGTTTTAATATTTTGGAAAACGGTACTTATATAGATGATTGTTCCTTACACCGCAAATCTCGAGAAAATAAAAAGATAATTAAAAAGGCCACGGAGGCAGATTCGTCTGCTTCGTATGCGCTTTCGCACGTCTTACGCCACTGGTTTTCACGTACATATTTTCACCTATGAACATTATATATAATATATTATATAAACGTTAAATGTTATATGCGCGTGTGCCTACGTAAGTATATTAAATTTATAAAATACACACTTGTGCCGGGATAACCATGTGGATCCCACGAACAGTCTTAAAATCATTATATTATTTTTTTTTAGTTTTTTTGCTATAAGTTTTCGTATTTTTTTTTATCTCGCGGCCCACTTGCTCCTGCGCTTCTCTCTGCTCAACACCCTGTGGAATACACTAGTGACACGCTCTCCGACAGTTCTTTAGCACATATGTACCTAGTTTGAGGTTGTCCCTCATAATAATGCGATACACGCACAATAAATGAGGCTAACCCGCAACGTAATCTAACACGGGCAAAATACGATTAAGCACGCTTTTATTTCCAAGCTACTTTTTAAGTGTTATGTACAATTTAACACGCATAAATTATTCCTATACTAAAAGTGTTTCTAAAATTATTGAAATTAAAATTGTGGGTGACTCAAATACTCAATGAAAACATATTTATAATTTGATGTGTTTTACGTCTACATTTACCGTGGCCAACTCCTTTGATAAACTTTGGAAATGAGCAAACAATTATTTACTTTGACATTCGTCAATTATTGGACTTTAAAAATATTTTATTTTATGTTCTGAAAATTTTCAAAAATTCAGCTTATTCTATTATGCGTATTAAGACTCGATATAATGTTGTACATTGTCAATCATTTTTGAAAATGTTAACACGTCAAAATTGTAATCACAATATCGTACTCAATTATATTGTTTTCCAGTGTCAGTAACTATTCCATTAATGTACATGTTCAACACACGCTGTGCTCAATAGTAAATAATAAATATAAATGGGACAGTCAACGTGCTCAATCGTACGATAGCCTTTAACACGTTTGCCAGTGGTTGGTCAGCGGGGAAGGGGCCGCGTGACGAGAAAAAAAACCGTAAACAACAGCGTATAATAATACATAAAAGTAATATAATATATATTATTATATAAACATATGCGGTAACCACGACGCTACCGCCGCCCACCGGTTATGGCGACGGTCATCATCACGCGCGGAAGTGCGGTGGCTGCCTGCGAGTGTTCCATTTGCACTTAAGTATCCGCACGTAGGTCATGCGGAACGTGGCGTTGCACAAGGCGTAGCACACCGGGTTGATGGTGCTGTTGATGTAGCATAGGTAATAGAAAAAGTCCCACATGCCCTGCGTCACCCACTCCCTGTTGCTGTCAGCCTCGTTTCCGCCGCCGTCGTTTCCCCCGGTGGCCGCCGTGAACGGTTTCAGCAGCACTAGTATGTTGTACGGCGTCCACGTAATGATGAACGTCAGCAGTATGGCCGACAGCGTTTTGGCCGCTTTCCGCTCGCTCTTCTTCTCCTGGAATTTCTTTTTCTTCTTCTCTTTGGCCTGGAACGCGGCCCCCTGCGCCCGGGTCAGCTGCTTCGGCTGCCCGATCTTCGCCGCGTTTAGCGGCAACCGTATGTCTTGCGACGACGGCCGACGCGACATCGGGCCGCCAGCACCGTGCCGCCGTGACTCCTCGTAACACCCGTGATATTGTTTCACTGTCGGCGCGTCTTGCAGGTCGCTATCGCCCGGCAATTTTATCACGATCGTGTATACCTGCACATATTATTATCGAACGTGGCACGAAAACACCACGCGTTCATATTATTATTATTGTTAAAATTAATATTTTTATTATTTCCACTGTATGTTGTCATTTTAGACGTAGGTGGTTATTATTGGTGTCGTAGTCGTGTTTGTGCTGACATTTTAAAAACGATGATTTTTCTACAAAAATATAGCATATAATAATAAAATTTTGGGGGAAGGGTGGAATAAATTTGAATAAAAAAATAGAAAATTATTGTTTTTTTTAGTATTCTCCGATTAAAGCATTATACACACCTTTCTTATAATTATATATGTGTTTGAGCATTTTAAATGAGATTATATAATATACAGCGATACATATATGGACTATTGAATAGTATTGATATTCAAGAGGTCGAGGATAACAGAAAAATAATTACTTTTAAAATATCTACCACATAATAACTTATAAAGTTTATACGATAACAATAATTTCATAAGAAGGAAAACATTAAAATATATATTGTTGATCGATGTTCATCCTATCCAAAAATGCCTAGCAGTACAATTACTTAGCTTTACTATCAAAAAATATTAGGTATTTGATATATCCTGCAAATACTTTTAATTGTCCATGTTCGTTTATAAATTTGCTTCTCAGATTAAATTATGAATTGTGAATATGAGAGCTAGTATTAGAAATAAATAATAATAGAAGAATCGAATAGGTATCGAAAAACTAACGTTATGTTTTATAATTTGACCTTCCTACAAAATTGACGTAAATGCAATGTTAATAATTTAAAACTTTGATTTTTCATAACTTTAAAAGACGTCGGGTGACATCATTTTACGTAGGTAGGTAGATACATCCGTTTATTATTCAACGTGATATTGAACGAAAATGCCTTTTCATACTATTGTATCCTTTTAAAATTAACGCTATAATAGATAAAACAATACTAATACCTACATTAAAATATATATTATTGCTATTGACTTATATTGTTTAATTGTTTGTAGCGAATTGATTTCGTTCGTAGTCTTCTATTATTTCTATTACGTTATGTATAGCCGAAGGTTCATATATTTTTATGGACTTTTTAAACGTCATATATTCGTATTTTTAAAGTCTTAAATAATAACTTTTAGAATTTTAAAATTTACTGATAAAATAATATCAATAAATATGTATTATACTTATAATTCAAATATGGATTTTGATGGCTTTGCTTTTTTTCTATACCTGTTTAAAACTAAGCTTTTTAGTTATAATTATGATTCGTATAACGTAGAATAAATGCAAGTACATTTTTTTCCACATTTATGACTTTGTAGCTTTTTCATGATTTTTATTGTTTTGTTAGATGTATTATCAGTTTTAATGTACCCACTAATTATGAAGCATGATAATAATATTTTTACTCTAAATAATAAACTTGATAAAAATATTAAAATAAAATTGAAATTGAATGTATATAATAAGCATATATGGCTTATAGTACATTTAATATTATACTGTTTTTATCTTAAATATAGGTTTTATGTTTAATAAATACCAATATAACTAATATATAATAAGAAAAAAATTAGGCGGTACAGCAGTTTTGTAAACCCAACAGTCTTATTGGTATAATTACTTAAGTATTAAATTATATTATAACAACAAATTTCAAAATCCCAATTTTATAGATTTTAAATTATTTTAATGATTTTTTTTACTTTATTTTAAATGCTTTTTCTATAAGTTTTTAGTGCTTCAAAATTCGTACTCTACTTAGGTATGACAAATTAACGGCGTACTTACAGAATCGGTGGACAAGGACCGGTTGGTCAGTCGGTTGTTATTGTTGACTACGTGATAGGTTTTCAACGTCGGCGTCGTGGGCTGCTGCTGATGTATGACATTCAACGACGTCGACCTGGACACAGTCGTACCGTAACTAATGCCACCCGGCACGTCACTGGGCGTCTGGTCGTCTTCCTCATCATACTCGTCGTCGCGGCCTGAGTGCCACCAGTCCACGCACCAATCGCGCAGCCATGACCACGTCAGCAAACGCCTCGCTTTCTATAACACACGATAGCCGTTATGATTGGTTGGTGGATGATTTTCGAGTGGTTAGGCCGTAGGGGTAGGAGTAGATATTAGGAGTGGATAGTAGTTGCCAAAAATGCACCGTGAAAAAAAATCTGAATAATATATGTACGATAAATTGCATTAAATACTTATAAAGCCTAAAAGTCAAGTAAAAATAAATGTTATTCGGTGACAAATTAGAAGTAATAACCCTTATCTAATTAAAATAATATATATTATATGTATAGTAGATTACAGATGAAATAATAACAAACAGAAACAAAGACAAAACTAATCAAGCGCCGAATCATCCTTGAAGTGGTTCTTAAAATATACGTTTATAGGACTTAAAATATTTTATTTTTCTAAATGATAAGCATTGTAGCACGTAAAAATTACTGTAGGTAAGATCTCATGGTTTTAACAGCAATGATATGAATTTTAGCCTTCGCTAAACAAACCATTTTTTCTACTAAGACCACTCACATATTTTCCATGCATTTATTTATTTCTTTAAGTTTTCTATATCTTCGATAGAATTACTCTCTGCTATAAAATATTTACTTGATATCTTATATAATATAAATAGAATTAAAATTGAAATTCAAAAACAGTAATATAAATTCACACTACCACATAATATATGATAACTTAAAGAAAATAGACTCATAAATCCGTTCTTAAAACCTCTCGTTCTGCCAACTGCTCAGTAAGTCGCATTATAGCTGTTATCGGCCGTCGTAAATAATTTTTTTTTTTTTCGTACAATATATAATACAATTTTATATTACTAGTTAACTATTTTTGATGAACATTAAATAAAATACAAATTTATTTATGTTTTCTGACATTACATGAATCTCTTTTGCCGGGCAAACGATTATTATCACAGTCCCTGTGGGAATTCGTTAGGTTTCTGTTCCCGGACTAAGCCACTGGGTCGGTCCAGAAGGAATGCATTCGGTCAATACGCGCGCTCTAGGGTTGGACTATAATATTATGCTCTGTATAGACTCGCCGTCTCGGGAGTTCCTTGCATTCGACGACTAACAAAAACGAATTATTTCAGACTGCTCCCAGGAACGTTTAATCAGAAGTAGAAACTCCATTTTAACAGAGGAATATAGATACTAGCTTATTTTCCGATACGTATTTTTATGGCCATATTATGCTCTTATGGTTATTTATTAATTTAATTATTTTTTATCTAATGATATAATATAACATTAGGTACGTCATAAGTCATTATAGTAATGATTTATTACTAATATATAATTCTATTTAATATTTAAATAAAACATGATCCCATATCTTAATATTTTTCCAACATTTCTATAAAGACATTTTATGTGAAATTGTTTTAAAAATATTATAAAACGTACTAAAAGTAAATATTAATCTTTCATGAATATTTTAACTCCTTGTTAAGTAGCAAATATAAAACCCACGCGTAAATGATTGTTATATTATGATTCTCTTTAACAGAAATATTTGCTTTTTTATATTGATATGTATTACGTATTATGTATTAATTTATAAATACCAATGAACACTGAGAGTACGCTTTACGCAACGAACTGGTCTCATACACTTCTCGTCGATCCAACGAATTCACTTGATTCGACTCAGACCGTATGCGACCCCACGACTCCTCGTGTTGATGATCGCTAAAATGTCCAAAAACAAGAGTATTAAAATATTAGTACCAACCACTGCAGAGAAACTATTTATGTGTTGTTTTCTAGATTCTCACTTGTGTGGTTTGTTCATGGCTTGAAGATTCGGCAAGTCTTTTTGTCTCTTTTTTGTCTCTCTGTATATACGGAAATACAAAAAACACATCACTGTTACTGGTACGTAAAAGGCGGCAATGGCCGTGCCAAAAGTAATGTACTGATTGGTCAGTATAAACTGTATGTAACACTGAATTTCGGGCACGGTCCGACGACCTTCTATGATCGGCCACAAATAAATCCACGGCGGCCATAAGCCCAGCGAAATGATCCACGCGGCCGCTAAAAATAAAAGTCATATAAGTATAACTGCTGTTGTATGAGCTACATGCACTTAAAACGTCACAGCGAATATGCTTTGAAAATATAATATCATTATCACGGTGCATTACGATAAAGTTCTGTATTTTCTGAGATCAACGGGAAATCGATTTAACAGTTTGTTAAAATCGCATATGTAGATGAATACGTTTAAATGAAACATTGACAACGCGTAATCACTTAATTAAAGATTCTTTAAAATCAAACTTCATCAATTTAATGAAAAATGTGTTTTTTAAATATATAATATACAGTGGACACTCGATAAATCGAAACTAAATAAGTCGAAATAAATTCTGTTTTCGTACGAAAACTTTAGTAAATTATTGACCTCAGTAAGTCGAAAACCTCAATAAATAGAAAAAATTTGATTTCTCTTGAATTTCGACTTATCGAGGTTCCACTGTATATATACAAATTAATAAACTATACGTATCTACGAGTAAACTGAATGATACTAATTATTTCTTTAAATATTTTTAACCCATTAATCCACGATATATATATATATATTTATATATACTTCAATACTGTAACAGCCATTAGAATAATAAATAATATGAATAACTTTGTACCAAATATTTTCCATTTTATGCTTGAATTTTTTTCACGTAGAATATAATAACTTAAAATGCATCATGTTTTTATGCATCGACGATCAATTTGCTGCTATTGAATAAAATAAACTTTATTGAAATTGCAACAACTAGGTTTATTACAATTATTTGATCATACAATGTACAACAATCTGAATTCAGTATGTCATCTTTAATCTTCTCAAGCAATACCTTTATTATCAACGTAGCATTAATGCAATTATACGAAAATGTTTGCTTGTATTTTATAAGTTCAGGGTTAAAACCTATGGCAATTTTATATCAATTATGCAGTAAAAAAGCATAGCAGATAGACAGCAATATTATACAAATAGATAAATAGTTTCAGGTATTTTTTGAACTAAATTTTACTTTATAAATTTTTATGGTTTTGCTACCTTAAGCCATAAATATAATCTATTAGCATATTTAACTTGTTATTCGTAAACAAACTATTAACAAATAAATAATTAACATTTTCATTTACTCACGAAAAATTAAAAATATTAGAAACAAATTTAATATTTATATTTTTACTTTGTTATTCAGAATACTTATTCTTATGAAACGTTTACAAATCAAATAGTTTTAAGACGTCATGTCTGACCTGTGCTTAATTCTACAACTTTAGTGCATACAATATTACAATAATTACACTATTGGAGATATATTAATCGTATAAACAAATATTTGAACTTTTTCAGTACTTTATATCCCAAATCATGATAATAATATATGGATGTTTTGTTGTTCGCGACTGTCTATCAAATGCTGTACATTAATCAATATTTAATAACGACATCTTCATCACGGTTCATAATCCGACTAGCTGCATTATAATATGTACTATGTACTACTCTGTGGAGGATATTGTCATATAGCAGTTTATCCGTTAGTCGGCATTGTTAAATCATCTGATAGTCGTCCGTATAAGTACCTATGTGTATAATACGCGAACACTTGTTGGCAAGGATTAGTGACAACGGCACAACGCCTGTAGTAACCCACACGATATTATTTACAATTTACATTGTTCGTGCGGGATCTATATTATATTATTATCGTATTAAATTACATACGAGGTTTCATTGTTTCCCGGTTTTACACGTTTGGTGGCGTATCTATCTATGTATGTACATTACTATGCTATACATTAATCTTAATACAGTCTTAAATAATAAAATATATATTACATTTGTCATAAAGTTATAATGTTAAATTCAGTAAAAAGTTATAAAATACGTAAAGCTTAGTATATATCTGACTATATCAGGTTGCAATTTATAACTTTAAAATAAAAATTTTAGGCGGACGAAAATATCAATAAAATCACAAATAGAAAATATTAATTATTGTTAGGTATATGTGAAGTATTCCTAAAATACATTAGTTATTGATCAAAAAAACGTGTTTTAGTAAGTGAACTTACTTATTTAAATTTAATCACTATTGTAGTTATATAATATGTTGTTTATTGCAAAAAAACAGGCCAAGTCACTCTGCTTTATATATAATAGCTAGTACTCAGTAGGTATAGTAAGGTGTCGAGTGATGCACATTAAGTAGGTCACTGTAATGGATGTATTAAATTTAAATTCAATGATAAATTATAAGTCAGCATTTATTACTAAGGATATTTTATTAATTATTTATATTGCTATAAATAATTTATTTTTCTATTACTAATAGAGTACGTTATACGTTGAATTAATTTTTGCCAAAAACAAATTGCATATATTATATTGTATTTATATTTTAATACATTTCAAGTTTCTACGAATATTATTTTTTGGATGACAACAAAATAATTACAGTTTTTATTTTTTGTTTTAGTTCTATAAACCATAAATTTTATTGAAATTTGAACTTGAAATGTGCTTAAAAAACTGTTAATTTGTATTTTTTAATTTTTTTAATTTTTAAGTTAAAAAATTAACACGTTATCATACATAAATCAAAAAAAAAACTAAAAAGTAGATAATTCAAAATTTTTATAAATAACACCAAAGGAACCAAAATATTTTTAAAATTATATGAGTCTAGAAATAAATGCTTCTAAAAATTCACTTTTCCCCGCTTATTTTAAAAAAGTACTGGGAATACTGGACCTCTTAAAGTGAAAGTTCTGGCCAAGGACTGAATTTATGCCACGACCCATCTCATTTGATTGCTGCACAGTGGACTTTGTCAACCAATACGCAAGGACCAGTGTTGTAGAGAAATGTCAGCTTACCCACATGCAAAGATTTCATGCGCGTTTCCGGTTTCTCAAACTTTTTTGGTACCACGGTGACGCCGGTCTGTTTCCGCTAAAATCTAGCCTTTATTTTAGGTTTCTCGGATGGCTTCTGCATAGGCAGTGGCGCCTTAGCAGTCGGGGGTTCTTCGTCGAGAAGATAAATTTACGAATTTGTTCAATGCTGACGGATTATCTTTTAACCTCAATGTAGGGAAATTTAAAATTATTTCGTTTCACCAGATACTCGAGGTGTTGATGTACAATTATAGATTAAATGGTTTATCTCTATTTTCATTGCAAGTAAATCAATAAGGCATGGCTCTTTTCCGTCAAAAAACTAGTTTCTTTATTTTTGCATACCTACCTAGCCGTTTTCCGCCCAAAGCGAAAAATATACGATTCTCGTTTTCACCAAAATGTTTCTGCCAAATATTATTTGGGAACCGTGTGCTGCAATCATCTTATGTATTGACACCAAAATAAAGAAATGTTCTAATTATTATATAATTGCATATTGCATATTCGTTATATTTAAATATTTCAAAATACCATAAAATTAACCATAATTCAAGTAATAATAATATTGAAGTACAGTTTTTAAAAAATCACATACTTTTCCATTATATTTAAATATTTCAAAATGTCGATTGTCATTGTAGATATTGTTGTATGGATTATTTATAAATATCATTGCTATTACATGTTATATTACTAAACATAATTTATACCTACCAGCAATCGCTTATATATTGAAATCATTGATTTACAAACTTTTTTAGCATAAACGGGAATTGTACTTGTGTACCACATTAGTTCGTTTCATTTTACAATATGGAACGATGACTTAGTTTCTTTACACTACGACTGACATTCGAAGAATAAATTGGGACTAGAATAGGTTTCTGAGCTTGTATGGATTTATCTAAGAAATCGTGTAGCCTCTTCATGACTACGGTTAGGTTAGGTATTTAGACCATAATTAATGTTCTCTATTGAGCTTTGTTTTATTTTTTCTCTCTCTAAAAGATAATAATCTTTGTTGTTTTGTTAAATAATATATATTTATTATTTATACATACAGTTTGTAACTAAAAACCGTTCAGCGTTTATAACTTAAAATTAAAATAAAATGTTCTTATATTGTTATCTATTTTGTTCAATATTTATTTATTCTTCTATCTATTTATACTAATACTATATTACAATTATATATAATATATATTTATGGCTTAATATGTTAATTATTGTAATTAAATAATACAGTTTCCAAATGTATTAGTTATCAATGTCTGGAAATATATAATATAGTTTTTAGCAAATTGAATCTTGAACTGCGGTCTACGAGTGCAGTATATACAATATTTTATTGAAGTTTGAACTAATATTTGTTGTTGTGTTTTGAAAATGTAAAAATGTTTTATGCAATAACTTACACAAGTCATAACTGATAATGTAAACTGTAAAGAGTATCTGTATCTAGACAGAACTACATCGTGTTAGTATTAGAAATGATCGGAGGCGTGGATAGCAATCCTATTTAGCTCATTTAATATTAACATACCAATTAAATACATATTAGGTATGTTGAATCTAGTAACTGAAATCGACGGCGAAATCGTTGTGTATATTCTCTGCACTATTTATATGTAAGTACTTACTACCTACTGTTCTACTACGTATATTATACTTTTTACACAATTCTTATTATATTAAAATTAAAATATAGTATTATTCCATAGTATAGAAATCATTATACATGTTTTTTTCTTATTTCTCCCTCGATTGGTAAGTCATTGCATAATATCCTGTATAATATAATGCAATCGCTTATTTAACGATTTTCAGTGTTTACGTCCCATTCCCTGGTTTAATAATATAACACGGTCGTCTATAATATATATGATAACCGTGACTATTATATTATTATCACAAACGTGTAAAACAAAATATTTGTTAAAAACGATAATTTTGTGCGTGCACACTTACATATGAACAGCAACGCTTTGCCTTTGGTCCGCTTGGCCCTGTATGTCAGTGGCCTGGTGACGGACAGGTACCTGTCGAAGCTGATCAGCAGCAGGTTGAGCACGGAAGCGTTGCTGGCCAGGTAGTCAAGCGCCAACCAGCCGTCGCACACGTGCCGACCGAACGGCCAGTAGCCGAGTATGGTGTACACGGTGAACAGCGGCATGGATATGAGCCCTATGAAGAAGTCGGCCATCGCCAGGCTAAACAGGAAATAGTTGCTAATGTTCTGCAGCTGTTTGTCAATCTTGAACGACACCATGACCATTATGTTGCCAGACACGGTGACGAAACTGAGCAAGCCGGATACGAGCGCGATGAACACTGTCTGGGACAGCGTGAACCTGGGCTGCAGAGGTCCGCCGTCGGGTAACCCGGCGGCAGCGGTGGTGCCGTTCAAAACCACGGCTGCCGACGCCACCGTCGTCCACGCATTGGTGCCCGCCGCCTCGAGTGACGACGATGACGTCGACGCGGTGTATAGTGCAGACAACGCCGCTCGAGCCGCGAGCGCGTTCATTACGCATCCATTCTCGTCTCCATGGTGTCTCCACAGCGGGCTAGGCACTAGCTGCAGTGGCCATTGCCGTCCATACCACCGCCACCGCCATCGCCACTACTCCCGACGCCACAGCCACCGCCGCCACCGTCGTCGTCGTATTATTCACCACCGACGCCGCCGTCAACACCGCCACCGACGCCGCCGCCGCCACCACCGCCTCCTCCACCGCCACCGCTACGTATTTTCGTTTCTGCCACCGAAAACAGATTAAAACAGTTTATTGCTTACCGTTGGTTCAATTTTTATACTACAGTTTAGGGCTAGGTTTTTTGGCACCTATAAGATTTTGCATCTCTAGAATAACTTTTCAAGTTACAGGTAGTTACAATATATGCATGTATGTATGCATGTATATACATATAATATGACCCAAAAATCAACAAATTAAAATGTCTGACTCAAATTTCAATACTTAAATATTTAATATTCTTCAATGCATGTATTTTATAATTTGTTTTTTGCTTAAAATAGGTACCTACTATTTATGCTCCATTAAATTAGATTTTAAATAACGAATTCAAGGGACTATAAGGAAATGTACTTCTTATTATTAGGGTTAAATGTAAAATATGTTTTCATACTATTCGGTGAAATAAATAGCATTAATTTCCGTAAGAACGCGTGTAATCAAGTAACAGCTACATAATACACAATAACGAATATTAAAAACAGACTTAAACATTGTATTACTAACAAGATTTCTTTAAAAAACATTTTTGTCATTGGTTCACAACACAAAGTACGTTTATAGTATAGTACAATGTCATTTTATCGTGATTTTTTGCTATGTACGTCCCTGTAATTGTTTAATTTATTTCACACGCATTCTCGATCTCCGGTTAAAAATAAGTGAAAAACCTCAATAAAAATAATAAATTATAACTTTATAAGTGCAATATTTTTTATTGTTTTGTGATCATTGTGGCATAGGTATACCTTATATTTTCAAATTCTCAATTAACTTCTCCCTAGTCAATATTTTTGGTATACGAATTAATTTAATCATAATTAGTTTTGTATAACAAAATTTAATGGGTTATTTTTTGGTGTAGGTTTAATTAATATCAAGTACAATCAAGTTGATTGAATCAACTTAAAAAGCTCACAAAAAGAAATTATTATGTCAACAAAATTTTATTTTTTTTTAACTTGGTTTTAGTTTTATTTTTAAATATTTGTTCTTTTGAGATAGGGATTAGGCAATTTTGTGCTGAATGTTTACTAATAAAATAACGTATACAAATCCTTTGTGCTCAAAGGTTGCTATTTTGCAAATGCTTATGGTACCTATGGTATACGAATATATTAAATATACGAAGTAAAATCCATGACGTATAGATGAATTTACTCTCCCTCGCTATTGCTCACTCAAACACCCCTTCTTACTACCACTCTTCTAGGCTGGGTTTTAATCACAGAAATTTAAATATTTTAAAATTTAACGATGATAATAAATCCAAAAAAATGGTTCCACGTAGATTTAACAACGAATAACAGTCGTAAATATTATACATACACATTAATATTATATTATTTAACACGTTATAAATTATAATTAAGCCACATAATTTTTAATAAATTAATTATTATGCTGACCATAATAATATATTTTATGTGTACACCAATAACTAAAGGATAGGAAAAGTATTATATGTCACGTACGTTGTAAAAATGCACTCCGCACGGCGCCGTTCAATTTACTCTCGTGAAAATGTTAAAAAATAATAATTATATTATGCCATGGTTATAATACACACTATATATAAGCAAATTTATTTAAACATAAGACTCGCTATCTCAAACGTTTTTTTGTAGTTTTTAATTTTAAAAAATATGTATAGTATTTAGTTAAAATGCAGTTACTATAACTTAAAACACAAGAAAAAAATGTAATTTTTCGGAAAATAAAAGTTAAAATTTTTATTAAAAAAAAGTTATTAAAACATTTATAAAACTGGGTATAGCTATAATATATTTATTGATTTATATATAGAAATACGTTGAAGTTATATAAATATATGATATCATACATTTCTTTAACACGCATTTAAAATCACCAAAAATAAATTAGTATCTTGTATAGAACCACATTATACATAAAGCTACAACAACCTCCAGATTATTTTTTAAAATAGATAGTATTTTTTTTTACAAGACCAATAATTTCTTACTAGATTTAATCATTTAATGTCGGTGATATGGTATTATAGGTATGGTATAATAAGAAACACACTAATCTAAAAAAACTCGACATTCAAGAGATTTCTAGTCATTATGTTTCGTGCGATATTTTTCATTAAATAGTATACCTATTACCTACCTCACTATGTACTCGTATATTGTATGTATAGTATATATATATACACATTATACATGTTAAATAAATACTCTCGAAAATGTACTACTTTAAGGTGATAAGGTGGTGGGTTTAATTTAGCCATCTCATAATATTATCACATTACATCAAAATCTCCGTGTGAAAGACACTGCAGTACAGACGTCCAGACGTCTTATTATAATATAATACATATAATAATAATCGTTTGTTTCGCGTAATATTTTATGAGTCTTATAACTTATAAATTATAATGATATAACTACTGAATAATATATATACATAAAAAAACGTAGTGCTTGCCTACTATAATACAGCAATGTATCCTATCGCAATGTATACATACGGATGCAATACCGTATTTATGCCTATACCCAATATTATTAATAATATCTCGCAGTCACATATATATTATATACGATACCTTGTATACATACCTACATGACATTATATACATTACGAAAGTCGTAGTATATACTGTCTTAACCACAGCGTGTAACGTTTAGAAGAACAGCAGAAAGCAAGAAAACGAAATGTGACTTTAATAATAC
This sequence comes from Pentalonia nigronervosa, assembly GCA_014851325.1. NCBI lineage: Eukaryota > Metazoa > Arthropoda > Insecta > Hemiptera > Aphididae > Pentalonia > Pentalonia nigronervosa. The sequence goes on from JACXSJ010000764.1 coordinate 110,847, forward strand.
TATATTTATATTTACATTATACACAAGTACACAACGAGTTTGTGACTCAATAATGATTTAGCAAAAACTATAATAATAACAGCAGTAAGACTATAGAGTATAGGTCCTACTTATACCGGCTACTGGGTTAACTGTCCTCACTAATCACTATAATATCTAATATCTAATTATATTGTTCAATTATTATAAGACTATACAAACGTATACAATTATTAAAATACCATAACATAATATGTAACCTGAACATGTAACATTATGATATTTATTTAATAACATGCAAAGTGAAACGATCTGAATATATTTTATATTAATAAATACATTCTACTTGAAAGAACCATCGATCATGTTTACAAATATAAACATAACCCAGTGATGCCTAATCGATTGAAAAACGAGAGAAAAATGAAAAAAATACTGATTTATGTATATTTATGTATCTACAATAATATAGTGCCAACAACATATAATTCATAAAATAATTAAAAATTTAAAACTATAATTTTATTGTTGATTCACAACTCTAAAATGAACAATCACTAAACATATTTTAATGGATGAATAGTGAGCTAATAGTCTCCTAAACAAGATTTGTGGCTCATGATCAGTCACCTAATTTTACTAAGAATATTATTTTATGATATTATTTCTATTAAAGTAATTTTTTTACTATTGGTAATAAATTAGGTTGAATTAGTTTTTACCGTAAACATTACATTTGAAAATGTCATTATGTGTATAAAACATTATAATATACTTTTAAAGTTTTTTCAACTACCCAGGAATAATATTTTTAAATTAAAACAAAATAACAAAAATTGTTATTTTTCGTTTAAATAACTAATTTTATTTAAATTTGAACTTAAAATTTATAACAAAAACTGTATTTATATATTTTTTTAATTATTGGTTACAGCGTGAACTACTTTTAAAAACCTTTGTTTTAAATTTTCTATCCTTAACTTCAAAAATTAAACATTTTATTCATTTTTAGCTAAAAAGTAATTTGTATATTTTAGCGATTTTAATGAATTCCAACAAATTAAATTTGAAATTCAAATAATATTAAAAAATTGTACGAAAGTATCTTTAATTTTTTTTTTAATATATATAAATATAACAACTTATGAGGAATCTTATTATTGAACTTTTGCATGTTTATTTTTAATATTTTTCAATTGCTTTTATAACAACTTATAGAAAAACCTTGTATTCAGTTTTCAAGCTTTTAAATCCAGCAAATAATTTTTGATCAATATTTATAGTTAAAAACTAAAAAAATGAAAAATTTTTAAATGTTTATAAATAGCTAAAAAAAGAGTCAAAATATTTTGCATAGAAAATTGTTATTTAAACATTTTTTGAAAATAAAGTATCTACGTTTATTTCTTTCTGAATTACTACAAAAAATAAATAAAATTGATATTGCATAAAAATTCCCGTTTTTTCTTGATTTTGATTGTTTATTGTTTTTATTATTGAATTTGAAGAATTCAGATAATTTTTCATTTCAATCTTTTAAAAGTACCAACTAAATCTATTTGTCTATCAAACACTACCCTCAAAGTTAAAAATTAAAGCATTTTTTTCAACTCTGTATCATGTGTACACACACAAAAAAAAAAATTTAAAAACACACACCATTGTAAAATAAATACATTTAGAAATCCGTTCAAAATCTAAAATTTACCTAAAATACTACAAAAAAAACTGTTGTTAATAACATTTATAGTGTTCGTATAGTAATGTGTACTATATTACTAAACATATATTTGATAAAAATAATTCTTCAAAGAATATACATAAAAATAATTTCAGACGTTAGTTTATTAGTTATAACTTATAGGCAGATACCTATTTAAAGTTCTGATAAACTATGTGAAACTTTAATTACTTAATCCTTATTAAGTGAGAAGTTTGATTTTTATATACTCCAAAAAATATTCTACCTAGAAATATGAAACTAAAAATGCATATTGTCATTTAAGAAAGTAAAAACGTATAAGATGGTAACTATAAAAAATAATAAGCATTTTGTTTTGGAACGACTCAAAAATAATGTAATCGTATGTAAAAAAAATATCAATAATGAATGGTCTTTGATAAAAAAAAATCACCAATGTAGGTATAAAATATATATATACAGAAATGTTAAGAATAATTTTATGTATCAATCACGAAAATAGAAAAGGAGTAATAATATACATTTACGTTTCTTCATATTAAAGGGAAGTGAAATGTTATGGAAATTGAGGAAGGAAGAGCAAAATTATATCGCCGAGTAAATGAGCTGTAGGTGGATTACTGAGGAAATGAAAACGAGACGGAACCATTAACAGAATACTACTACCTCTATTTTAAGTATAATAATATCATTTTCTGGAAAATATACAAATTGAATAATATCATAAGTATTAAAAGTATTATTTATACATTCATTGATCGATTTATGTATGTTAATATTAAAAAGAATATGGAAATTTGTTTTATTCGTTAGATTTAGTGTTATAAACTATTATGCAATTTATGTATAAATTGTATCATAATATATATAGCTGCAGTATTACCCGACTTCTTAGGTTAAAATTAGTCTATTTTTCTATCGTTTTTTGTTTTGCTTCAGTTGAAGTACACAATAAAAACACAATTTATTACAATGACTAATTATATCATTTTCCACTTCTTGTGGGTATTTTCTAATTCTGTGCATGACAAAACACAAAAAACTGGAATTTTTAAAATCCAACGTAAATCCAATATCATTAAGATTGGTATTCGTCTTTATGTGCTTACATAAAAATTATGTACAGAATTCAAAAAGGAAATCATGATTGCGAATCATAAAATTAATCATTGTATTTTGTTAGTGAGTATTTGTAATAGGATTTATTTTTTTACAAAAAATATTTGTAAAAAAATGTTTATGCCGATATTACTACTAATTATAATAGTAATATAACCTGTAACTAATAGCAACCATTTTAATAAATAAAAAATATTCGATTTTCATGAGTTAAATATAAATTCTTGTGTGAACTACTCTATAGTAACCTATAGATGTTGTAAAAATAAGTTATAAACACTATCGAGTTTTAAGGAATCTTAATAAAGTTATTAATATAGCTTTCGATAATTAATAAATGGAAACATACATATTACATTTCACATATTATATCATACCTTTTATGTAATATGTTTAGTATTTATAATAGATATAAACGAGTTTGTATTATTCAATAAATATCCCGACTTTACTAGTTCATAGTGATGTTTAACGTATATGTATGGCTGATATATGAATCAATTATTTTATTTTTTTTTTAAATAAAAAAAACACATTTACACAACTAATGTTATATTTAGGTTCCTAAATACGTCAAATTTTAACAAATATTCAACCCATTAAAAAATTAAGCATGCATGTTGGTTAATGTTGGTTTCCTAAATATCTTAACTATTTAAAAAATAATAATTTTTGTTACCAATCTATATCTGTTATAATATCTTATACCTAGTATCTATTATATCTTAAAACTGTTGATTTCTCCTATATCCTCGAAAATATTACGTAATTAGCAAAACTAACAGTTTGAGATAACTTAAGAGCGTGTATCTAAAGTAAACAATAAACTTTATAATAATTGCACAGAATTTCTAAAAAAATAAATCAAATTAGATTTAGAAACTATAAAATATTAATGTTTGATGAATGATAAATAATGCAATAATTCAACCAGAATGCTACGTAATCTAATAAATATAATGACAAATAAAAAATTAGGCTACATAAAATAATAAATTATAATTCATTAATTATTTATTATTTCTTTAGAAAACTTCAAACACTATCGTTAACCTTATAAACTTATTAAATTCAATAAGTATTTTATTTTTATATTAGTAGAAATGAGAAGTATACTTAAATTTATTGCAAGAAATGTTCTAGAAAATTTGATATCTATATTTTTGACTATTATTAAATTAAAAAAACAAATATTATTATAGGTGATTAATCCAGTATTTTTAAAAAGGTAGCAAGTAAAAGTGTAAAACCATTTATCAGTAAGAATGTTGTTACAAAAATGTAAAATAAGAATTTAATTTAAAAGCAGCTTTATTATTTTTTTTTTAAAAATAATTTTCTCAATGTAATGTTACTTTGTACGAATAATATAGTTACCCCGTGAGAGTTGTCTCGGAAATACGCTTCAGCCGTTTACTTTTCCATTATGCGGATATTTTACTCCGGTGTCATCTCTTTATATCAATTTAAATTCATGAAAAAAAATCCAAGTAACCAAATTCAAAATATTTGATACGATACGCTTTTAGAAAACGAATAATTTATTTTAATATAAAAATAATACGTTTTAATTCAAATTAATTTTAAATAGAATATTTATCACCTTCAACCTTTTTTACGGTCGTTTTAGTACACGTACCATTGAATTATTTCTATGCTAAATTTAAGATTTATAAAAAATATAAACAACTTAACCGTATTTAAACTCAAATAAAATTGAAAGAAAACTCTTAGAAGAAACCTAGTAAATGGAAAGCAAAATATATTAACAGAACGTAGTAAAATTGTAAAACACAGCTGTTCGTCTGGTTTTACAAGACAACTTCTCAGTATTAAATTCATTGACATGAAATTAAAAGATTAAAATATTCAATATTAGTCGCGATTTGCACCTTACCCGTTACACACGTATTTCGTTGCTCCTCATAATTGTTGTGTTCCCGTTATCATTCCGTGTTCGAATGCGATAAGCTTACTACGTAAAAATTCAAAATCGACAAGCTTATAATAACTTATTATATATAACTATAAAAGTGCAAATGCGCTCGACGTGCGTCCTTTTCAAAATGTAAAAAATATATTTGTGTGTTAAAACCAACCAATTACCGTTTTACAATAACAATATTCGTGGCGCTATCGCTGCAATGTGCGTAACCTTACCTTCAAGATAATATGTCGCGGCCTCCTAATATATCACCGAAACAGAAAAATAAAAAAAAATAATAATAATACAGTTTTTACTCATTCCAATATAACTAATGATCTTGAAAACATTATCAAAAATATAAACTACAATTCAAATAATTGGACCAAAGTTCAATCATTAAAGGACGGTAAATGAAATCACTCAAGTTCTTCCGAACAAAACTCTCTACGAACACCGGTGAATAAAAATAAAAAATTTTATTTTACTGCAAATCGTTATAAAATATTATAACAAAACGATCATGAGACTATGCTTCCAACAATTGATACAACTAATACTAATATTAAAAAACCTGAGGCATCCCTAAATGTTGAACCTAAGATCGCTCTACCCTCACCAACATTCTTAAGACTACTACACGTTACTTTTACTGATCTGTACATTAAACTCATTGAGATAATTGGTATCGATAATTTACACTGCAAAGCTCTGGCAGACCGCCTCAAAATTATGACAACAAATTCTGATTCTTACAGAACTCTAGTCCACTTCTTAAGAGAAGAAAAAGCTGAATTTCACACATACCCGGTCAAAGAAGACAAACCAACTAGAGTTGTCATTCGCAATCTTCACTCAACTACTCCGCCAGAGTTAATCAAATCCGAGCTTAAACAACGTCTTTTTGAAGTCAGACAAGTCTCAGCTGTCCTACACAAAGTAAATAAAAATCCACTACCTCTGTTCTTTGTGGACCTTGAATCAACCAGCCAATCCAACGACATCTTCCAACTCACGTCACTTATCCACACAAAAATTAAGGTGGAGGAACCTCATAAGCCTAAAACTATTAGTCAATGCACTAATTGCCAAGTATACGGGCACACTAAATCGTACTGTGACTATCCAGCTCGTTGCGTTCGCTGCGGTGGTCATATTTATCAGCTGACTGTTCGAACATCCGTGATGCCCCACCCAAGTGCGCTCTTTGCTCTGGCGTTCACCCATTAAATTACAAGGGATGCTCCATCTACAAGGTTCTACAACAAAGAAAAACTCCAAAATTAAATAATCACTTATCTAATAATTTTAGCTCTAAAAATACTTATGTACAAGGTACCCATACAGTGAAAGCTCCACAACGCACCCTTCAGAGGTGACTCCTACCTACGTCCAAGTTACTTCCAATTCTCATTCCAATCATATGGTACCTCCACCTGCTCCAGACATAAACCAAATAATGTCAACTTTCATTGATCAGTTTAAACAATTAATTAATCCTTTAATCGCCCACCTAACCAATGTAGACACAAAACTTCTTGAGTAAAAATAATGCCATCTTCTACAAGCAATTCACTTCTGATTCTCCAATTTAATGCTAACGGCCTCAAAAATCACCAAAATGAATTACAGGTAGTACTACAGGAAAAACGTATCGATATTGCTCTAATATCAGAAACGCACTTCACTGAATATTCCCATATTCCCATAACTGGGTATAATCTCCTAAAATCAAACCATCCAGATAATACTGCGCATGGAGGTGCTGCAATTTATATCAAAGCTTCCCTGATGTACCAAACCCTTCCAAACTTCTGTCAACCAAATTTACAGTCTTGTGCCATATTAATGCACCTCAATAATGTACCGACCACAAAATCTGTAATATATTCTCCACCACGACATAATATGAACTTTCAAAATTATGTTGATTACTTTAGCACAATTAGCCATAACTTTATTATAAGCGATGACTACAACACCAAGCATCACAGCTGGGGCTGTCGCACAAATAACCCTAGAGGTAAGGTACTTCAGAATTTTATAACTCAGAAAGGCTTCAAGGTTCTTGCTCCTTCTAGACTAACCTATTGGCCAATTTCACTTCGCAAAAAACCCGATATACTTGACATTTTCGTTTCTAACACACAGAGCAATATTTACTCCACGACTAGTTAATCTACTTGAACCTTGCTCGAATTATTCAGCTGTCCTTCTAACTGTTAGTGCTGCTCCTCCAATTCGTTCTTCTCCACCAAAGCTTTTCCACTCGTCCACTGATAAACAAAAATTCCATAACTTAGTTAATCAAAACATTAAACTTAAAATTAGACTTAAAACCACCCAAGAAATCGATGATGCCATTAATAATTTTACGAATGTTATTCAGACTGCAGCATGGGATGCTAGCACTACACACAGGCAGCACGTAAACAACTCCTCTTCAATTCCCGAAAATATTCGTATACTAATAACAAACAAACGCAGAGCAAAGGCCTTAAATCAACGATATCACCTCCCATCCCTCAAGCATAACTTTAACAACCTGACAAATTCTCTAAAAAAACACTTTCTAGTCACAAAAATCAAACTCAAGTCAACTACCTTGCAAATTTATCATCGAAAGACGGTAGCCTTTGGATAGCCTCAAAAAAATCCCTTCAACATCAAGCTCCGAATACTCCGCTAATAAATCCATCTGGTAAATTGGCATCTTCAGACGCTGACAAAGCAGAACTGTTAAAAATCATCTATTAAAAATTTTCACACCACATTCTGATATACAAATTCCCCAACACACAGCTTTAGTCAATAGATTTCTCGATAGCCCACTTCCACCTACTCTTCCATCGAAATATTTTACTCCCAACGATATTAAAAATGCAATTCAAAATTATAGTCTTAAGAAATCCCCTGGTTATGATTTAATAACTGCGGAAGTAGCCAAATGCCTCCCAAAAAGAGCAATTGTCCTACTAACGGTTTTGATAAATGCCTCTCTAAGATTAGCTTACTTTCCACAACTATGGAAATTTTCAACCATAATTGTATTTCCAAAACCTAAAAAACCACCTGATATTCCCTCTTCATATCGACCTATAAGTCTTTTGCCCTTTTTTGCAAAAATTTTTGAATGGTTTATTCTCAAAAGAATTCTGCCATACATTTTTTCAAGTAACATACTTCTGAACACTCAATTTGGCTTTCGTGCCTCTCATTCCACAACTCATCAACTACATAGACTAGTCGATGCCATTTCGTTCTCTCGAAAAAAAAAATACTGTTCGTGCGTGTTCCTTGATGTCTCTCAAGCCTTCGATAGGGTTTGGCACGAAGGGCTGCTATATAAACTTAAAGCTTTTCTTCCCCCATCATATTTCTTACTTATTAAATCTTATCTTACGGATCGTCATTTCCAAGTCAAGTTTAGCTCTTCCTTTTCAAATATTGAAAAAATAAGTGCAAGAGTCCCTCAAGGTGGCATTCTTTCGCCAATACTGATACCAATAATAACATATTACAAAAGATTTCATAACAGACTTCCATATCATTCTAATCCCCTTATATCTAATTTAGCTTCTCGCACAATATCAGGCAATCCCTCACGACGACTGAAAAGAAATTGGTGTCGAGACTTACTCAATGAATAATTATAATAATATAAAAAAAAAAATATTAATTAACAAATAGGTAGTGCTTTCACTGGATGGCTTCTTCCCTCACGTTTTCATGTACAAATTATTATATTATACCACATATTCTTATTGTGCCCAAGGGTACAGATTATATATTTCTTGTTAAAAATAAAAAAAAAATATATTCAATATTATAATATACCTAGTATATCGACTGCTGAGCAACAACTGTATAAAATAACAATTTTCAATGTATTATATTTACGTAATTACGTTATAGTACGCATAGTAAGTAGTGTAATATCGTACAGCATTGAACGAAATTCATCGATTATTTGGTACATACTTATTACAATATACCATCATCGTAAATTTAATATTTATGAAGATACCTAGAAATCACTCATGCACTGGTTATGCTTTATAATTCATTTTTAATACATCTATTTTACTATTTTGTTGTTGAAATCCATATAAAAATAAGTAATAACGTGTGAATAATAATATATAATTTGACTTAACCTACAAGTATATAACGGAGCCATTTTAATAATGTATAAACCCAGCGGATCGTTGTTTTTGACAACATATTTTGATTTATAACCCAACAAATATTGAAAACTATCTAATTCAAAAACTTTTACGTTATTTCATATTGACGATAAATGGCAATTAATCTCTTATGATATTCCTATGAATTTAATATATTACTAATACTATAATATTATATATAAAATACAATTAAATAATGTAAAAATTAATGAATAATTGAGAAAGAAACAGAAATATATACCTCTGTAATATTAAAACTGACGCCTAAAATAACCTTTATAACTTTCATTATATATAAATCATATAGATACTTTATTCATTATTTTTCAACTAAGTCTTCAAAATAATAACTTTAACTATTTAATAGTAAAGCTTTTCTTGTTCATAGTAAATTTCACTCATTTAGTTTTCATACCCTGTATTAAATGAATGTTTTAAAAATGCTTAGTTGAAGTACAGATTTTGAAAATATAATTATTAGTTTGAAAATGTGCTATAAAAAAATACGTATACTTTTAAATAAACCAACTGTTGAGCCAATTAGTTTAACAAACACGTTTTATTGGTTTTAACGAGCGAACTAGCAATATCTCGTCATTATTCAAAAGTTTAGTAATTAAATACACAAATAAAAAGTTTTTATAAGCTAATATTCAATATTTTATAATATGTAAATACCGCAGAGAATATTTTTTATCTAGGTTTTCGAAGTAACAATAGGTAGTAAAAACAGTAAAACCCAAAAAATGTGAAATTATAAAATGTACTTAAATTATAGAGAATTTAACACACGCTGTCAAAACTCCAATAATAATACTTTTTAAACACATGCAGAGTGATTTTTTAACCAAGCTCAAGCCTGCTTTATACTTAAATTATACATTTATTACATTTTATTTTAAATGATATATCCATCACTATAAAATGACCAACGACGTATATCGTGGCTATTTCTTTGAGATTTAACTTAGATTTTCATAATTTACCTAAGTATACATACCTACATTATAATAATATGTGAATATCATAATTAATGTCATAATATCATAATATCATAATAATTCTAAAATAAATCCAATAATGATAGTCTTAGAAGCGTATAAATGTCGTATTATTATTGTTCATGCCTATACAGGAATCCTGTGAATATTACGCATAAAGGACATAATTTGCTTCCTAATGTAGAGTTGCAGGACATTGTTCAACTTTTAGGTAACGTGTTACCAACATTTTGTTACCTATGTGGCTATGATTGAATGTATACAGGACAAAAGATGAAACAGTAAAGTGGAAACCAAGCTTCACCTTGACGGCTTGACGCGCATTCCTTTGCTTGTAATCCTCGGGAAACGGGTGAAGCGTTTCGTCGGACCGGAAATTAGGCTCATACACACACACACATAAATATAGGTACACAACTTATTTCACTGGAATTCACTGTGCCACACACTATTATTAGCACGCACTAGTGGAACGATAATGCGAAAACGACTCGATGGACTTATAGAAATAATGCAGTGATGACCGCGGCAAATATTGTGGTTGCCTGTTCATAGAATACCGTGTACAATGAGAACCGTGGTCACCAAATGTATACTGTGGTTATGAGGGCATACTTTGTTATACTGCGGTCGACGTGATAGTCCATATAGTTTACGGATTTACGTTAAGGCTATATTGTTTTCGTATTACATCGTTTGCATCGAGTTATTGTAGTTGAACTAAATTCATTTAAAACTGTATTTACAGCTACTTCGTGTGTCGTGTCGCATCGATCAAATCGCATTCTGATTGGACGTTACTTTTTTTGGTATCTTGTGATAACCAAGTAGCTAAACTTTTAAACCAATATGGTTACCAGTTATGACCATTGTTGCCACGCCCACGCACAACATGTCACATGACGTAGCTATGAATCCGGCTTTATAGGATAAGTGTTACCAATATTTTATAACCAACGTATTATTGACTATACACAATAATACACAGGTAACACGTTAACTTTTAATATATTATTTAACTCGACACGGAAGGTATAAAGTGGATGTCCGGATTTGCTCGTAAATGGGTTATCGTAATATTTCTCATTGGTCTCATTGGTCAGTCTTAACAGAGAATGGTGACTGCCGTCACCCACCGATTGTTTCGCCACGTCCATGATCGTTTCCGCATTCCGCATCCATCGCATTAACAATTTACATTTTTGAATTACCATTAGCGAATCTGTCAGTTGTTGTGCAGCGCAACTGGACATTACGGCGAAACAAGTTTTATATGTGTATATAATTACGAGTCTCATCACTTCCGGTGTCCGATGAAACGCGTTTCATGAAGATTACAAGCAAAGGGCCACGTGTCAAGTACGAAGTCCAACATCGGTCATCTACCTATATAGTAAATATACATATATGTACAGGTGTCTATTTTAAATATATTCGTAATCTAATACAATGATTACGATCCTATTGCCTCATTTCTTTAATAGTATTCCAAAAATTGTAAATATTAAAAAAACCAAATCTGAGAGCAAAGCCAAGTAATAATGTAAATAAATTAAAATTAATTTTAAATAATTTAATACGTAAACTCGATCTTTATTTTATATGAGCTTTCTTATTGTACTAATTATTCTCATTTCACTGATTATTACCAAAATATTCGAAGTTTACAAACCAAAATAAATGTATTAACATTTTATAAACCACATTTTTCACAAAATTTTATAGTTCTTACGTAGACAAGATTAAACAAAACTTTTTTCGATAATTAATTAGGTTTCACTCAGTGTAACATAATATTTATAAGCGATAGGAACTAAAAAAAATTAATAATCTTAGTCGTATAGGAGGAGTATTTTTCGCTATTAAAAAAACATTTAATTCCAAATTACTTAACGTGAAGAACAAGTTTTAATTTACTATCTTATAATCATATTTGTGTTATGTATATTCCTCTTAATAGTGATTTTTAGTTATATTTATAGACACGATCATCACTATTCTGTGACAAATTATATAGAAACTCAATTACCTCAACAGAATAGTGTATAAGCTTAGTGAATCGTTTGTATAAATAGATTATCCAACAAAGATTTATTAATCATTGTAAGTGGTGAGGTAATGGACCTCACAATCGTTGCCACCGTCATTTTAGAATTGTAAATCTTTTCGTGGCATCCCTTAAAAGAATATAAGATGTACGCTCTTTATAATGAAAATACTTCATTTAAAATATCTCCTGTTACTGTGTCTGTGACGTTTTTAATTGCTTACATACAATTTTAAATGCATTAAAATATTTCTTAATGTATATTATATTCAATTTAATTTTAAAAATATATAAACCTACATAAATAATGTTGATTGTCAATACATACATACAGTGGTAAAAAAAAAATATAGGAAATAATTAACATAACATTTCTAATTCCCGACGTTCATTTTAATTATAGGTCTGTAGATATTTAATTGTTATTGTTTTGCATAATCATAATACATTATATTCCTTAACACTCTTGCTAAAACTCTACTTTCGACTAATGAAGAAAAGATATTCTCAACACGATTTGAGTTAATGCCACAATAGCTCTTAATCTATATATTCGCCGAGAATATCGATGTTAGTCTCAATACAAGCTGAAAATATATACGTACGAGATAAAATAAATGAAAAAAATAATAATGTTTCAGGACATAGGATGGCATGTGATTAATACTTAGTTCTCAGTGTCGATGCAAATTAAAAAATAAATAAATATGAAATTTTTGACACCGTAATGGACTATGGTAACTATTATATAAATATTAATTGAAAACAAAATGTAATGAAAATTTACTTTATTTTACTCTACATTTTGGTAAATTTTAAATTATTTATAATGACCGTCATAATACAATAATATTGTATATCATTATAATACGCGTGTTATTGTTATATTATGATGAATATAAGGCATAACTATATAGCTAAATTCATACATAGTACATATTATAAAGCTGGCATGTGAAAAAGTATATACTTAAATTCATACTACTAAGAAGTGTCCTATATAGATACAAACTTCTGTTTTTTAAATAAAAACCCCTTTTCTACTGTAAATGATTTAGTGAAAAATTTTTCTGAACATTTGACCTATCAAAATCAAAATTTGAACGAGTAGTTTTAGATTTATATAACTTTATATATTAAGGATGATAGGTTCATAATAACGGATTTATAAGATATGAAGACTATGGTGATTTGAACATTTTAGTGATTAATATTAATAATTTGTAAAAATGTTCCATAATCCACACATAATAAATACTAGATTCTATATATTACATCAATTTTATATTTTTGTAAAACAATTTTTAACCATAATTATCCTTAGTATAAATATTTTAATAACTACGAAACCAATCACTTAAATTTTGAATTAGGTATCTACATTGAAATGTTTAAAAAAATTATCCACTTAATAAAATGCAGTAAAAACAGGAGTTCATATTTAAAAGAATAGAAGTGTATACAAATGCATAGACATAAAACATTCCTAAAATAGTACAAAAAATCTCAAGAATTTGAAAATATGATCTTTAAGTATATTTAGAAAATCCAAAAACCAAATTATTAATAACTGCGTTATTGAAAAAGAAAAAGGGACGAGCATGCTTGATGAATCACCTTATAAAGTCTATATTTACCAGATTGGAAATACTAAAACTATATATCTAGTTGATAAAATTGAATAAATCAATTTATATATTTTAATGATAATGATATAACGATACAATTAATATAAAGATACAGCAATGACAATAAGCCTAGCCGAAACTCGTTTAATCGATATGGCACGTATATAGTACACGTTTGATAATTATGCGGTGTTTGATTCGCAAGTATTGACACATAATAGGTATTATACTATATGCCATAATATTACCTTAGGTGCAAATCTTCTGTAAGTATTAAGAGTACTTAAACACCAAGTAAAATATGCAGCGCACAGGAAAATTCAAATGTTAAAAGCTTATTAATTAAAAACTATCGTATTTATAGACAGATCAACCAACAAATATAAAGATAAAAAAATGAAGACACTATATAAAATATATATATAATATTAGAGTTGAATGTTATGAAACAATATTATAAGTATGTTACTTGACACCTATGTATATTATATATAAATTCTACATAAAGTACGATGAACTGCTGACCGATACAATAATACTGACACACACACATAATTGTAAGCCTTATCGTCAACACACACCATGTATAATGTAGTCAATTCGACAGACACGACCAGCACGAGCGAACTCACCGATACCTACACATATTAACAACCATCTTTTGGAACAGTAAAGTACTTTTTAATATATAATAATTATTTTAGGTATACAAACCAAACGTGTCTTTTATTGATAAATACCTCATACATAAGCACTCTAACCCCCAGTTATGGAAAACTTATTCATAAGAAATAGAAAACCTTCTCTGGACAACTAATATCGTGACAAGGTTTCCCAACCACGCTGCAATTATATGAAATTAAAAAAAATTCTCAAACCTTTTTAAAATAGTTAATGTTCACGCTGTTAAACAAATAATTAATCTGTGTACAATATATACATATATTATTATATATGTCGCATCCACTTAGTGAAATCGCTCTTTTTATGAAGTGGACATCCACTTCATGAAATGTATTCATTTCGTAAAAATTGCATTTTATTACACAATATGGATAGTATTTTGATCTTTTCGGATCGTTAGTGGATAAACTAATTTTATCCACATTGTGTAATGTAATAAATAGTTTATATATTTTTTAATTAAAATATTTTAAAATAATATTGTTTTAATACAATTATATTACAAACAAATATTTTTTATGATAAAACAAGCACATCGTGTAATAAATACGTAAAAAAATAAAAAAATTTGTAGTAGAATAAAAATATATTACACATTTGCACAAATAATATTTGATGGTTAGAAATATAATTTGTAAAATTCATAATTAGAAGATACCTGTATTGTAAATAATTTGAAGATAAATGGTTATCGAATTTATCAACACAAAATTTGTATCCTAAAAAATAATAGGTTGATATTCAAGTTGTTCAATGTCAAAAAAATTATTCGTGTCATCGTACAATAGGAAGAAGTTCGTATAATGTGTTATTTGGAATTGATCCGAATGTTGGATGAACAAGTTTAAGGACTATCGCCTGACTTAGTTAACACAATTACAACTAAGGAGGAAATGTATAAACATGTGAAACGTGTACCTAACCTAACAGTCAATTATCAATGCATTTTTTATAAAACCGTGTTTCTGAAATGGAAACTGCAGAAGAGAAAAAAGTAGGAGCAATATATTTATATATATATATATATACTACAATAATATGTTAACTATGTAAGTAAATAAAAAGAACAAATCAAAATTTAACGTAAAACGAGATTCAAATAAATTAAAAATGAGTGGAAAAAATGTTGAAGATAATTTTTCAATTTAACATAGTATTATATTAAAATAAAACATAAGCAAATTAATAATTTTAATATTTTTTTGTTATTTGTCACGCAAGTCGTACAAATGTACCAAATTTAACCCAATCCAAAGTCAGCAGAGGACCAATTAATCAGCCAAAAATTATTAGTGTAATATGAGAAAATAAAGGTTTGTATAAATTGGAGACAAAACAAAGAATGATCAAAGGAAGGTAGGTATAAAAAATATGATGGCGATTGCCTGAAAAATATGAAATGTTCTTAAAAGTAAATAAAGTTGATTTGTTGGAAAAAAGAATTGACTATTTGTAAAACTCTAGTAGCTACATCAGGTAGACAAGGCTTTTTTCTTGTTTGTGTAAGTTAAAAATCCCGTGTCAAACATCAAGATGTATTGTTTAAAAAAAAAATTATGTGTAATTCTCGTTGCCCTAATTTTTAGCTATGTGCAAATAAAAAAATAAAATATACAAAAATATTTGATTGTAAAATAAAAGTATTATGTTTTCATTCTACCACTTACCTAAATTCAATATTTTTACAATTATTTTTATTTCACACTTATTTATAACAAGGTTAATAATTTATTTTGTAAAATATTTTAATTTAAGAATATAAAAATAATTGATCACACAATGACAATGTTATCCACTTTACGAAAATATCAAAAAACTATCCATCTTTATTTATTTGTGTAGTAAAACGTCATTTTTACGAAATAGATACATTTTATTAAGTGAAAAGTGCGATTTCACTAAATGGATGCGACATAATATGCATGTATATATTATATTTGTTGACATTAATATATTATGTTAATGGTGTGCCTATAGGTGGAAATTGGGGAGGGAGAAAGCTCCAGAAGTTTAAATTACAGGTATTAGCTCTACTGGCCCTAAAAATTATCAAGTGTTTAGAATACTTTCAAAATATTTATGATAAGGCACCTAATTATTTTTGTGCTTTATTATGGTTAAATTGTTTAGTACGTCAAACTTTGTAAATTGTCTTGTTAAAATTAATAATTGCGAGCGGCTCTAGTACAGTAGTACCTATAGTTGTAATGCGCATATAATGCTCAACCCCCCCCCCCATCAGAAATTTCACCAAATTTCCGCTTATTGGTGTACCTACAGCTTTTGAATAAAAAATTGTGCTAGTTCTTAAATTTAGGGTACTATTTTTATATATTAGTGATATTAATTATGTATGTACCTATTATTATAATATATTTGTATACAAATATGATAAGAAGACGCCACGCTGTTCTACCATCGTCGTGATTTCGGGTAAATGTCCGCGAACAATAATCATTAATGTATTATATATACACGTCAAAATTATCGTTTTGTTAAAGTACCTTGGTAGTTTAAGTAATACAACAGGTGTGACATCATAGATCGACAATGATCTATAATATTAATATGTTAAATGTGACATTAAGGTATACGTATCTTAGTGATTTACGTGCACAATTTCTGAATAATAAATAATATCAACCCCGTCAATGTGATATTATGAATCATGATAGGTAGTAGTAGCCAGTGGGTATAGCTCACAAGGCGATACGATTTATGATTCCTGGGATAGCTAAATATATAGTAATATAAATTACGATAAACGCTGGTGGTGCGAGTATACCAAGTGAAGACTATAAATCGTCACACGTTGTTAAAACTATTACAGTGCACTCTACTTAATATTTATATAAATACTCAAGTGTAAATCGGATCAGATTTATGGCACAAATTTACAACAGCTATAAACGTATACGTAAATAAATACATACTATAGTATACACTAATAAGACTAGAATCTATGTGTGTACAAAATATATATCGTGATATCATCGTTATCAGATCGAATGAAACAGTGCGTTTGATAAAAATTTAAAACCAAAAATATGTGTAACAGACGCAAGCAGTGTCCACGGGACATTCGGCATACAAAACAGGGCGTGCGTGTCTTACACGCGTTATCTGCAAGCATAGATGTACAATATATTATATAAGTTAAAAAGCAGTGTATAATATACGGACTGAGAAGACATATAGTATTAGGCCTATGTCTAAATTGTGTACAAATCGTGGATTTGAAACGTAGATATAGATCCGAGACCTGTTGTAGAGAACGATCGTTTTTCGGGAGGAGGAAAGCCGAAAGAAAAAAACAAATCTTGGCCGATTGCGTACATGCGGCGTGTTTCAAGTCCAAAAACTGTTGTCTTCCGACGGTGCTGCGAGTGTGACAATAAATGAATAACCGCCGCTAGTACCACGTAAAGTCGCGGTTTGAAATTAGAAACGTAACAATACCAATTATATCTATATATAAAAATGCAACGTACCTATGGGTACACCTACATAATAATATTATACTATAATATACTTATAATATTATGTATAATATTTATATTTATACATGCAAATAAACATACAAATATAAATTTATATACACAGACACATACACACACACACACACACACACACACACACACACATATATATATAAACATAAATATATATATATATTATGCACACGTGTACCTATATTAATAATACACACATATACTAATGACAAGTACCTGTGCTGTTGTATACTGTGTACTTTGATAAAAGGGCACATCGGTCATACGCACGTGAACACACTGACTTATATTGTTATTACTATTATTATTATTATTTTTTTTATTATTGTTGTTGTTGTTGTTGTTGTACTGGTGTGCGCCCGAAAAGTCGTCGTGCTCATGCGGCGGCCGCTGGTCCGGGACTGTGGAAGCTGTGCGAGCAGTCCCGCCGGCAGGTCAGGGGGCTCATTGATTTTCGGCACTCGTTGTCGTCTCCCCAGCCCTCGCCACCACGGCCACGCGCGCCCGTCACCACGCGCGGGTCACATTGCACCGAAGCAGAACGCTTCACGCCCAACCAATCGCCGAGTGCATCGATTCCGAAAAATACGCCCCGGTGGCGGTGTCCATCCCCAGGTTGTGGTGGTATGTGGGGGAAGGGCGGCTGTGTGTGTGTGCGCGCGCGCGCTGTGTGTATGAGTGTTCAGGGGGTGTGTGGATCACCCTCGCGCTAGACGAGGTGGCAACGAGAAGAGAGCGTTGTTGTAGTAATTTAAAATAATTATCGTTCCGGAAAGGGACTGAAGCAGGCAGATATCACCAAGTCGACCGGGAAATGAAAACAATATGGCACGTTGGTTGCTGAAAACAATATTGTTTCGTCGGCCGTTTATTTATAGTCGACTAATGTTCGCGGTCGATGAAGACCGCATAATATTAGTTTAATACCTTACATTATTATAACTTACCAATATAATATATTATTATAAAATACATTTTCATTATTGTCGTCAATACCGTTACTTATTGGTAGTTGACGATAAAATGATAAATCATGCAATCCTTAAAACGTGTTATAGAAATATGACGCAGCATTAATCGTAAATTATTATGATATTTAGTATAAATCCAATAGGGAAATTATATCCTATAATATGACTGTCTTCGATTAAATATTTAAGTTGCCATTATGACACTTTTGAAAGTTATTAAATAAAAAATATATCACCTATATGGCTATATAATATAGTAGTAGCATAATATTTATAATAATATCATTTTTAACGGGCATACAATTCAAGCTACACACCGGAGTAGTGAAATAGCCTATATTAAACGCCGTCATTGGTTTCGCTATTGAATACTATCTACTGTCAACTACAACGAGCACATAATTAACACGGATGTTGGGGTGTGCGAACAGTTTGAAACCAATCAAAGTCCACGAATTTTTGTTTAATGTTTGTTCTGTGTTCTGATTTCCATTTACTATGAAAATTAAATTTGATAAACTCATGTACACTGTACAGTGTAGACGAAATACATATGTCAGATAAGGTTATTTAATGTTACCAATCAAAGTAGTCAAACACAATCCAATACATTGAGAACTATAAAAAATATTTACCGCAATATATATATTGATAAAAAGTACTTAATTAAGGAATAAATAATGTTACCAAGCAGAGAAGAAGTTTTATAGTTTATTTCATATATAGGTAAGTATGTTATATAATATATTTATTTTTGAATCAAGTAAAAACAACCATTTGAAAACTAACCAGATCATTAAAATTAACTATTTGTTTATAATTTATAAGATATAGATTATAGATAGGTATGGTTTTCATCAATACTTTAATATTCAATACAAATAAGATATATAAGCTACATCCGTACATAATAGTTCATCAAGTTTAGGAAGGTAAATTACACACATATATAAATATTTGACTATTATTAATTTTAAAAACATAGATACCTAAATATAAGTATGTGTGATTATAGTTTTAAGATTTTATTATATTTTTTGACTAAGTGTATTGTGAAAAACAATAATATATAAAGTATACTACTTTGGATTATTCATACCTATATTACTATTATTCAACGGTATAAACGTTAATATTATTAAATCGATTCATGTATCTAAGAAATTATTCTAAACTATATTTTAATATTATTCATTATATGTTTTGATTATTATTACTTTTATTATTATTTAACAACTAAGAGGTTTATCCTCATATCCTAAAACCATAACTTGTTGAATTTTATTCTTAATCCATTTTAATGTTGTCTTATCATTGTACTCAATACATTTTTCATCTCCACGGAAAAAATAACTTGAATGATGTTCATCCTTTACAAAAAAAATCGTTTTAAACTTTAAATCATTATTTTTAAAAATAATACATATACACTTTGCCACTCACTTGCCGAACTTTGAAAATTAATTTATTTTCTTCAACTTTTGGTACATCTATGATGTTATCAACATAAATACTCCATTCGATTTCCCACGGTCCTTTAGTACGGTATTTTTCAACTAAAATTACTCGCCTAAAATAATTTTTAAATTAGAAAAAAAAATTTCCTTATTAAATTGTATATACCTTAATGTAATAAGTAGAACTTTTTTTCCCTCTGGAAGGAAACTCACGTGCGCCCAATAACCATCATTTGATAGAGAACGATTCAACATTTTAAACAAATATAGACCAATAGCTTCATACATAGAATAGCTTTTCATTCCCTAAAAACATTTATTTTATTTTTTAAATATTTAAATATAATTCATACAACAAACCATTGGATTGACATATCTTGGAATTCGTGTTCGCATCACTACCTCTTCGCCCGACTCAATAATTCTAAAATCAAACAATATATTTTGTGAATAAATTCGCAAATAATGTAGTTTATAATACCTTTTAACTCCATCATAAGCCATTGACACCTTGTCGGAAACGTTTGATTTTGACAGGACTGCCAGTAAGTTCCGACCAGGACCTCTAAAGAAGGACTCTGCAGCACTCTCATCCTCTCCACCTTGATATTTCATGTTAAATGTATTATCATGATGTTATCTAAGTAAACAATACGAATACTACTCACCAATATGAGGTCTTTGTATTGCACCAGACATAGATAACAAAACAGACATTTCTGTTCCTTTGTGGGCAGAAATCACTCGTTCCGGTAATACTTCCTCAAAATTCCATTTTTCTTCACTTTCAATGGGTTTAAATGAATCTTGTGCTTCTTCAAGAAAAGGCCCTAAATATTCCTATAATAATAAAAATATAATATATTTATAATTATTGATGTAAAGTATTGAAGAATAAATAATTTTCTGCTTCACATCTAAGTTTAATTTTTCAATTTGAATCTCATCCATTTCGTAAATGTTTTCCAATACATCCAAATTAAAAATAGAAACATGACATTGTTTTAATAATTGCCGTGCATAATATTTTAATCCGTAACTAAACATTGAGTTGAATGATTCTTTATAAAGTCCTTTTCGTGTTAAGCTATTCACACTAAAATATTTAAACTTTGTTTAAATATAATTTACAACGAATAATTATCAAATCATACTTGAGATTTACGGCTTTTATGTCACTTAAACGGTTTGAATGGCCGTCGAGTACATACAAAAGAGCATCTGTTGCAAAACTATTGGAGCTCTTCAATGGGCTAAGTTCGGGTACTTTAGCCGAAAAACTTACTTGTACATTAAATGGAGAACAATGGAAATATTCAACAAACACCTTTCCGGATTTTTTTCCCTAAAATAAATTTGTTAAAAAAAAAATATTAAAAAAAAAAAAGATAATTACTAATACCTGGACTACCTGCATCAATTAAGAATTTGCTGAACTACCATGATAGCATGGTATTTTATGTATTATTTTGAATAACCATGGTTTAGCATAATTTTGAAAATTATTATAAATATACTAATGTCTAATACAATATATTGATACAGTCATACGGGGGTATTATTACTTTTAATTTTTATAGAACGATAGCAACAAATCCCATTAATGCAAAAAATTAATTTAATCCAATTATGAGTGACATAAAAAATGTCTAATAAACAAACCATAATAATTATTAACTAGATAAGGATCTATATATATATATATATATATATATATAAACGAGTGTCCTGAGTAACTGATTCATAATCAACAGAGAGCCGACTCTGTTACCATTGCTTAAACGGGCATATGTGGTAAACGCATGCATCAAATCGTCACGTTTACGGACTTAAAATAAATTATATTTCAAATTATATTATATGAGAGTTGAATACATATTATATTTTTTTTAAGGACAAAGTAAGATTGCCATTTATTAAAGTTAAGGCTATAGATGAGTTGAGGCCCTGTAATATTTTAACACTAGGTTAATTGCGGCCGCGGCCCGGAAAACTTTTCCATCTAATTGTATTAATATTATTATTTATATTATACCGCATCGAAACCAGTATCTTATCTAAAGTATAATGTCGATAGTTCAGACACAAAATATTACAGTATTAGTCTGTTAATTTATACTGCTATTCGCCACTCAGTATATCTACGAAGACTACAAATTCTGTTTGTGTGTGTTATACAGTAAATTTTATAAGTTCATTATGGAATTCGTAAATAGTGAAAATTCGAAGCCAATTATTCTTTACAAAGGCTATAAATTTCGTTTTCACAAAACACTAAAAAAACAATGTACAGCAGTGGCCTTGCAGTGTCAGAAGTTGTAAGTGCTTTTTAAATTATCTCCTTTAAATAAAATAGTTAAGAGTAATACTGATCAAAACCACAATAAAAATGACGAAAAAGTCCTAAATAGACAAATATTAAGTAATTCTCTGAAAATAAAAGCCTTAGAAGACATTTATTGCAAACTTTCAAAACTTATTCGTTCAGAATTGAAGAAAGCGATATATCAACTTTGACAACAATTGATTTGTCATTAATTAGACACAATATTCATGGTTCCCGTTTATTTGTACATCCCCTCTTCCAAGTTGCATTAAAGAATTGCATGCTATTTTGAAGTCTATGGATAATAAAACTAACATAGATGAGCAATTTTTGTTTATCAACTACAAAGAAAATTTTATAATTGGTTTTTCTACGACACAAAACATAAAAGTGCTGTGTGACGTAAATAAATTATACGTAGATAGATCTTTCAAAAGCTGCCCTAAACATTTTTCTCGACTTTTTACCACCCATGACCTAAAAAATTATGTATATTTACACTAGTATTTTTTTACTAGCCAACAAGTGTAATACCACGTACAAGTGCGCATTTCAACATATAATTCGCCATCCATGTCCATTAGTCTAACGTGCTCTCCCACTGAAGTTTTAATAGATTTTGAACCAGCCATCCACAGTGCTGTAGCGAAAGTCTTCCCTAATGCATAAATAAAAGAATGTCGATTTCACTTAGAGCAAAGTTGGTGGTGGAAAATTCAAAGTTTAGGACTCACTAAAATTTATAATACTCAACCTAATACAGATGAAAGTTATTATTTAAAATTTTTTTTTTGGATTACCATTTTTAGACTCTAACGTCATTGACTGTTCCACTGATGACTTTTTAGCAATACCGCCCGCTAAAGATGATCGGATTGTAAAATTTACTGATTATATTTTCAAAATCTATATATCTCCGGACGCTATGTTTTCTCTATATATTTGGGCACAATTTTCTACTAGCTGCAACCATACCACTAACAGCTGTGAAAGTTTTCATTCAAAACTAAATTTGCCGTTCTACTCTAGCCATCCTAACATCTATAATTTTATTGATGTGTTATTAGAAGTTTAATCTAAAAAGTATATAAAATGTAGAAACAATAGATTAAAAACGAAGAATATATGTGAAAAAGAAGCATTTATAAGACAACAGATGACAAAAGCTAGCACAAAAAGAAATAGAGCAGTTTGATTTCGTTAAATCATTAAGTTTTAAGTTTTTGCCCAACCAATAATTTCAAAAAATTCATTTTACCTATTCATCAGTAAAAAAGAGAATTAATAATAATAAAAAATAATAAAAACAAATTTTTGGAAGACGACTTAGTCAACCTCATCGTGGTGTCTCTTGGGTGGCGCTAATAGTCTGATATGTAGTGATAAATAAAATATGGCCGCAACTCGTACATCTATTTTATAAACAAGGGCCGCAACTCACCAACACCGAAAATTAATATGTCTATATATATATAAATGAATGTTTGTATGTCCTTTATGCACTCCTATACTATTTAACTGATCGTCATGAAACTTTTGGAAGTTGTTTAGTATACTCTCTCGAAGGTTTCTGGCATATAACATCTTATCCAACGTACATATACTATGCTAAAAATTCTAAGAAAATTGAAAGTGCTATTTTTGATGGGATATATATGTATAATCTTTGTTTATTTATAGGGCTGTCAATGGTTATATATTTTTTAACTATTATAATTAGTAGGAATATGACATATACATATTTTTACATATAAATTTATAAAAATAACAAATCTTTGGCATAGGTCACTGTTGCGATGACTTTCATGTGCCTAATATTCTGATTTCACTTACGCACCTCGCGTGGATATCCCATCGCAGGTAAATTGTCTACCTGATAATATACTGCTCGTAGTCGTATTGCCTATCTAGCTAGCTTAGTTGCATGTAAATCACTTAAAGTTATTCTTGACTTAATTTTTGACTCGGGCAACGTCGGACGGGACAGCTAGTTGTATTATATAGCAAGAACAATAACAATAATATTAATTGTATACCTATTATTTCATTATGTAATAATATATTTTTATTCATAAGTTTCAACTGTATTTTTCCCTCAAAACAAAATTGATTTTATTTTATGTTTTCTGAAAAGAATTTTTTAGAGTAAAAATATTCAAAACCATAGGTGATCTGTAAATTTTCAATAGATACAAATAATCCAGATAATTTATAAGTGCCTAAAATAATCTTTAGAAATTAAACGCTTTTAGTCCTTACCGGTGGTATATTAGGTGCATGAAGTGAACTTACGTCTTGTCTAAATCTCGCATCTAATGGACATTCAAAAACTGCAAGAAATGGTGATAAAGTTTTATGCATACTAACCACAAATGTTCTATCGAGCTGTACAGTAAAATCTTGAAGACTTATATAAAAATATCTAAAATGATTTAAAAAATATAGTTAATATTTTGCTTTTGTAATTAGTTAGCAATGATAATGGTAATAGTTTAACACACTTGTAAACATCATAATGATTACAAATTGATGTTTTGGTATATGATATTTCCAAAAATGACTTCAAACAACGAGAAGATGTCTTACACGTAGATGTTTGATACAATGCAGTTTTAAATGTGCAATCCGATAACTGATTGTCCAACTATAAAATTATAATAATATACAAAAAACATTTAATTTAATGATCATTATTTTTATATTGATCAATTTTAATAGTTTTGTAATCCTATTATGTAAAATATTATATTATAATATGGGTATTGTTGAAACATTTGATTTGAATATAAATCAATTCTAACTGTACTTGTATTCTATGAATTTTGAAGGATACGGTAGTATTTTTTGAAGTAATTTTACATCGACACCGAGCAGCAGGATTATATGTACGGCTAAGTTGTCCAAAGAACGGTCTTATCATTTGCATTTTGTCAAAATCCACCTTTGTAAAACATTTAAATAAAATATGTGTTGGAAGTTTGGAAGAGAGTAAATATTTTTCTCACATGAACATAATCTTTTAAATGTGCTTTTTTATTATCGTTTTTCCACATATCTTCTAACCAACATGAAAGTTCAACTGTAAAAGGTTTCCAGACATTTCCTACTTTCACCATCCATTCAGAAGCTGAGTCCGTTAAACTAACATAGGCAATTTCCTCTGTATAGACACCACGAGAAGTACTCTAAAATACAAGACTTATGAAAAAAACAAAATAAATGAATAAAATATTAAGCATATCATACCAAAGACAACCCCAATCCTTCCATAGATAAAATGAAGTCAATACTAGATTTATTATTTTCAATATTTTTACGCGCTATTGACGCTGATTTTTCGTCTTGGGTAAAAAGCAATACTCTTTGACCTGTGACATCCATATAACTTACCCAGTAAATTACAACCTTAGCTCTTTTGGTTTTAGTTAACTAAATCAAATCATTAATAAATCAAAATATTAAAACATATAAAACAAAACAAAAACAAAAATATTATTTATTCAAAATGTTTTACTTTAGAATGTGGCTCGTCAGAATCTGAATCATCTGTGTCACTTGTATCGGTCGGTTCAAGATTTTGACTTGTTATTAGTTTAATTAAATTTAAATTATTATTTGCAGTTTCAGGTGGTTTGATTATAGAGAAACTTATCCTTTCCTGTCCATATCCATCTTTTTCATACTTTGCTACAAAACCTTTAGTTTTTTTGCTATACACATTCCAGTAAAGCACACGTTCTTCAGTAGGATCATCCCAAGTATATAATACAGATTGATTAGGACTTAGCAATGTTACCTAGACATTAATTAGAAATTTGTCAATTGTTTATATAGTATAATAACTCAAATAAAAGGAACATGCACATACTTGACCCAAATTTTTTTGATTAATTTTTAGAAAAACGTCTTCACACATATTATCAACTCTTACAGGAGCATCATTTTGACGGAATTTGTGAAAACTTATTAAAAACGGATTTTCGCCACCACCTGTAACTTTAACTACAAGAGCTCGCTAAAGAAAAAAACCAATTATTATTTAAAAATTTATAACCTTAATATTACTAATTTTACTCCTTTATCCATTCTAAGAACAGTCTGTTGTTCTTTTATAATTGAAAAATGTTGTGATCCAGATCTGCAATCTCGAAATTTAACAAACATCCTCATTGAGTCAGTCTCAGGCCAGAATGGTAATGTCTTCATTAATATTAAAATAATATTATTATTAAAATAATTTGAGAATTTACTTTGATAATACCTGTCCTTGTAAAATGTCTGTCCATAAATCTGCTTCTTGATTATCCTCCATGAACCGTAAACTTCTATTGGAACTATTTACTACAGAGAAATTTGGTAAAAATGTAACGATTGTTGTTAAATGAGGACATAAGTGGGATAAAACTGGCTTCATTAAAATTCTGTATTTTTTCTGACGTTCTTTATCTTTACAAATTACAAGTCCAGGACAGTAAACTGTATCCATCGAAAATGCTGAAGACCAATTTGAGTGGTATGCTCTAAGTTTAATGCATCTCTTTTTTAAGCGTTTGTATGAAAACAAAATTGGTTCTTCGTTATGTGATTCATATACAATATCTGATCGTGAACCCTAAAATATAAAATAGCGTTGATCTACATGACACTTCTAAACCTCAGTATGAATCAATTTAAATATTACCCTTAATTGTAATGGTAATCCTGTCTTATTTACAATCCAATATGGTGAATGTATAAAAATACGATAAGAATCTTCATTTGTAATTTTTATTGCTATTTTTAAATGTTTGTTACCACCATCAGTGTCATGTTCAGTACTCATGTTTACAGTTTTTTCGTTTATATCTTTTCGCAAGTTAAAGCTTCCAGACCATGATATACCAAGATATGATGGTACAATTAAATCAGTTTTTAAAACCTTATGTGTTATATTTAACATATAAACATCAATTTTCTCGGAAGCTTCAATATGGTGCTTGAAATTTGGTAAACTGAATTCTATAGCAAATGGAAGAAAATTATGTATAATGACTGGTGGAACTGCTCTTAGTGTATAATTTGGCACTGTTCTTGAAGCTCGGTTAAATACTGGTTCTCCTTCTTCGCAAACAACCTAAATAAATTTATAACTAATATAATACAATATTCAACAGATAATAATTAGATAGGTATGTCATATTCTCACCCGAATAGAAAAATTTGGTTGTTCATCAACTTTAGGTGTGGCACATACTAATTCTTTTGCACAACTGGTGTCAACTGACAAATCTGGCCACCAAACACCACTATCACTAACAAGATAATTCCTAAAATAATTGTTTTAACAAAATATAATTAATACATATTTCTTCGTTTTTTTATGTATATTTATATATATATAAATATAATAAGTATATTCTATAACTTACTGCAAATTAGCAGGAGATAAGAACAATTTCGAATGATATGCTAAAGCTATTGGCACATTAAAAACTGATCCAGCTTCAAGAATTGCCAAAGTACATATTGATTCAAATGGATTGTCAGACTCTTCGACAACTCCAGAATCCATTTCAAAAGTATCTATTAATTCTGTACGGTTATAGTGGATCATCAAAGGATATGATGTATCATTTTTTAACTGAAACATAAATCAATCGTTATGAAATGATAAAATTAAATTATTAATATAGTTTTTTACTGTGAGAGGTGATCTTATTGTTATTATGTGGCTCAGCTTTTTTGACACTACAGATACCATAATCCAATACCGTGTGTCATTTTTTATTGGAGAAAGAGCATGTAATTTATTGCTTGTGCGTTTAGGACAAACCACAATCAAATCATCAAAACCTGAAAATTGTTATTTGTGTAGAACATACATTTTTTTCTTCTAGAAAACAATAAATTATCTTTTACCTTCAACTTTTATGTTAAGTTGATAATCAGTAATTTTCTTGTACATCATTTCACTAGAATTGTCATCAATGTTATCATAATTATTTTTTTTTGTTAAATTATTTACAAAAGTACAATCGTTAGACATACTAGAAAATAAAAAGTATAAGTGTAGTTGTTAAAATTTCATATTCATAAATTAAAATAATTTGATATTGTTTTCATTTATAAAATAATCCATATAGTACACACTTATATTTACTAAATATACAATTATATCATGTATTTTAAAAAATGCAGTCATACTTATTATTTTTTACTGACCTTTGTCTAGATATTGAAGATGTTCTAGATCCATCAATTGCTTCTAAGATTTTTTCTAATCCTCTCTGAAATAAAAATACATTAATTAATTTTTATAAATTATTAACTCAAAAAGTAATGTAACTAATTTGTGTTTTTAAATTGTTTAATAAACAAGCTAATAATATTAAGGTGAAAAAAATTCAAATCATTAAATTTTGTTTTATTTTATAAGTTGATTCCATTTTATTATAAATTAATTACTTATAATAAATTATATAAATTAAATAAACACTATAAAAATATAAATTCTATAAAAAAATGCAAGTTTTTATTGAATAATTTAACTAAATGTTGTTACTTTTATCTAATTACTATACCAATAAATAATAAAATAATAAAATGTATTCTATATAAGTAATGATCTATTTTAAGTATCTAGAATCTAGATAACAATCATAAGGTTATTAATAATTTATTAATAAGTTAAAGTATGCAGAGTGCAGTAAGTAATGAATCTTTATGTATGTGTTTGAAAGTAATGTTTCGTTTGTTAAATATTCTGTACAAATTACAATGTTGTATTATTTTGAAATGATCGGAATAATAATTATTTATAGGTATTATATTCATAGGTAAGAATATTATCTAAGATCTAATGCAGGGGTTTTTTATGTCACAAATTGCTTTAAAATTAAAATATCAAGTATGGCCTTACATAATATTTTTACCTTTCAATTCAATAAGTCAATTAACTTTATTATTAAAAATAATTTAGTAAAATAGATTATTCTAAACATAAAATTTGATATTTTGTGCATTAGTAAAATGGAGATAACATATTTGGGAATAACGGCATTTATATTAAATATGCTCTGAGAATTATAAGAGGTAGGGGAAGTATTGAAAAGTGTTCTCAATTACAATTATTTTAACTACTTAACAACAAGAAAGTTTAATGTCATGAGATTTATTTAAAAATTAATAATAAATAAAGTAGTTATATAGCTGTTTGTAAATCACAAAATGTATTTCCTGAATTAATATTCATTTAAAAGCACCTAAATAATCTACTAATATAACCCATCTACTGCATCTTGATTTTCGGCAACAGTTACAATTATTAAAAAATAGTGGTCTGAAAACTATATTATATTAAAAAATATAACATTTTCAGACCACTATTATTTTTAATTTGTATTGGTTGCTAAGTGCCAAGATGAACTGAACAGATTATGGTATGATATGATATTCACAAGAATTCAAATTGGTGGCTACTGAAATGAAGCTTTCAAAGTCAGTATTACACTGGTTCGTCATTGGTCAATTAACAAATACTTTACTTGTTTTAACCGACTTTTTGTCGATCATAAAACATGTCAAACCAGTGTTATACCGGCTAAAGAGTGATTTTGATTTTTGTTTCAATAAATTTGCAGACTATATTGTATATAAATTGAAAGATGTGAACATAATAATATTAATATTTAAAATATTGAGATATTTTGTACATAGACATTTGACTATTGTAATGATACCTACTGATTATACCTTTGATTAATTTTATTAATTTACAAATAAATTTATACTTGAAGTTTATATTTTAATACATTTTAATTAAATGAGCCATTATGGTAAATTTGTTTTCTTCCATTTTTAGATTATCTTAAATATTCTATATTTTCAAAGTTGCAATTCACTGGTTTAACTGAGAAAATATAATAGTGTAAATTTTAGTATTTATAATTAATAAAAATCAAATTTAAATTACAACAAAAATATATGAACTCTAATCTAATGTACCTTATATACAAATTTTAAATAAATTATAATAGTAATGATAGTTTACTATATAAATAATTATTTAAATGAATTACAAAATTGCGTGTATAACATTTACTATTTGAATATTTTTCTTTATTCGTGTAATTATTTAATTTACATTATCTTACAAATAAAGTGAAATATATATTATTATTTACCTCAGTTTTTTGATATAACATAACAATAGATCTAACTGCAAGATCGTTAACAAGAACAAAACTTTCAGTTGAATCACAATCATCAGTTTTTGGATTAGACAACGATTTTATGAGTGTATCAATAACAGATATATTAGCTGGAGTAAAAGATACTTCTAGTCTCTCAGTTTCAATAATTATATATGTTGATGTTTCCAATTCATCAGAATCATTTTCCAAACCAGAATCACTTGAATAACCTTAAAAATACCAATGTCAAAATTAACTCAATTAATTAGATTATAATAAATTATTTCTATTAAAAATTACTAATTTTTTTCTTGAAAATCCTTTCTTGACTATTATTTCTAAATTCGTGTTCAGCTGCACTTTCATCACTAGAATCTGAATTTGTTAAGTCTTCATCACTAAATTCACTGAACAAAATGTGTTCAAATTAAATTTTAAGTATTTTTAAAATATTGTTTATATAATTTAACATACTCTGAAATTAAATGTGTAACAGCTTTAGCTAATTTATCCATAACTCCTGTTTCCTGATCTGAATCTGAGTCATCAGAGTACCATTTTTCAAGTGAAGTTTCTATATAATATTATAATATATTTATTTTATATATTACCAATATATTATAATTTTAGATTCTAAAAATTCACTAAATAACTAGTAATTACCTCTTGATTTCACTGTTTTTCTAATAAATTTCATTTCAGCTTCACTTTCATCATCTGAACTTTCACTCTCGCCTTCCACAATGGATTGGTGAGATGATTGTACCATTTCACCCAAATCCATTTGTTTTACATTGAACTTACCCAAGAAACCCTATAAATTACAAAACATATTTATCATATTCACCATATGTAATAGAAATTTTGTTTATTAATACTAGTTACATACTTTCAATATTATATTCCAAGGTTCAATAAACGGTTCCCAAATACTCAAATTACAATTATAATACGAAGCTTTTAAATTTAGACCCCCTAGAATTAAAATATATTATAAAACACGATTAGATACAACTCAGAAACTTTGATATACATACCATTTAAATGAAACTGATCTGACCAATCTTTTACTTGAACTTTTAATGATGATTTTATCATAATCATAGGAATGTCTTCTAAATCTAGTTCTTCTATTTCTAGAGATATATTTATGTCTTGCACATAGAGCTCTAGATTTTCTGTTTTCACATCCATAGTATCAGAAAACTTTGATAAAAAAAATGAAAAAAATGTTCCTTTAGGTACCAATTTGTTAGGGGCATAACTAGGTACTATAGATTTTGGAGTCCATAAATCATCATTTTTAAACTCCCAATTAGATGTTTCATCAAAATCAAAATCTTCATCATCATTTAATTCAATAAAATCAATAACCTTTCAAACAAAATCACATTTATTATTTTTTTCAAATATTTTTAAATCATTGAAAAATATGTGCATACATTGAAAATAATGTGAACTGTACTAGTTGACAAATGTACATTTAGAGGACTAGAACGAATTAAAATTTCAACTGCATCATGATCTCCTAACTTTAAAGTTCTTGAAAACTCTATGTCGCATGGATGCAAAACCTAGGTAACCCAAAAATCAACACTTGTAAAATATATTAATGGCATTACCACCATAAAATATAAAAATAGCATACCATCTTCTCAGCTCTTCTTTTTTTTGACACTGCTAAAATATGAAAATTTGATAATGAACAAACAAGTCGCTTTTCATGTCCTGGATGACGACCATAATCTAAAAGAAACTCTGTTCGACATAAAAGTACTTGATCTCGAATATCTAATTCTTCTATTCTAGGAGGTAATATTGCTATTTCCGGACGACCAAAACGAACAGATATAGTTAAAGCTAAATAAAAATAAAATTCCTCATTATTTTGTAAAATTCAAATTTATGTTAGTATAATTTATTAATTTTACCTGACTGTTTTTCAATATTTAATGGTTTTCTATCCACTGATGGCTTTTCATCTGGGTATTTCCTATGACCATCAACCATTGGAGACACTAAGGTGCCATCAGTATTTTTTCTTATTGGTAAAGAGTCAAATACAAATTGTGTTAATTCCACAACAAAAGGAATGGAGACATTCAATCTAGTTTTATCCAAATGAATGTGAATTGTTCTATCACCCGAATATGTCTTTTCAAAAGACAAATCAAATAATGGTGGAGTTGATACAGATATATGTACTTCATTAGATGAATCTGATGGACCAACAGGTTCAAAAATCCTAAAAAAATGGATTAATTTGTATTTAAAGAAATATAAATATTATTATAACATTAAATTATTAAATATTACTAACATTTTTTCAGATTTATTATGTCTCCTTGTGTCTTCTAATAAACATCTTTGTATTGTAGTATTTAAAACTACTCTATCATCTGAAAATATATCCATCTTAATATTTATTTCCTCCAAATCAAATCTGCACAATGAATGATTTATATCTCTAATTGGAGAACTTAATATCTGAAAAGGTTTATGTTTTGAAATAATAAAATATTTTATTAATTTATTAATAAAATAAATCTATGTATATATTTACTTCATCTGAATTTGCAAAAAGTGCAATTTGTATACCATCTATGGAAAATTTGAAATCAATTTCATGAACAGAGGTTTCATGATTGAAAAACACTTGTATTTTTTTTAAATCTTGATCTTCCAAAATCCCAGAAATGTGTGGCATCATCATATAAAACATTTCTTCAATACAAAGACCATACTCAAAATTGTCTGCCCAAACTTGTAAGAATGTTGCAAAATCTTTCTGTCCCAGATTAATTTGAACATTATCAATTCCTCCATTCATCCAGTATAAAAGTTTGTTTGTAGTATTTCTTTTAATGTTCAAACGGATTCCAAAAGATTCTACCATTGGTTCCTATAACAAAAATAAAATTAATTTTTTTTTTATAGTAGTTTATAATATTTAATTAGGTATTAAGGTACTTGAGTAACGAGTGTTCCTTCTAATGTCATAATAGCTCTAGATACATTAATTGCATCCCAATTAACTAAAATATTATCAACAATATCTAAATTGTCATAATCTTTTTTTGATTGCTCTTTAAAAAAGTTTTCCACTGTAAGATCTCCTAAGCTGCATAAAATAACATTGGGAGAGGTAGCATTCTGTGGAAATAATACTACAGGAAAATGTAAACATATCGACAAATGCATTTTACTCTTCCATCCATTTCGAAAATCTGGAGTTAATGGAAATAAAACTTTACGTAAACGTCGACTGAAATCAAGAATTTCTTCAGAAATAATTGGATCCATAAAATACTAAATTAAAAATAAAAATTTAAATAATAAGCCTTAAATTGATATCTATGTTATTAAAATTATAATTTTAAATTTTATATTAAACACATACTTGAAAATCTAATAAGATACTGCATAAAAATGTTATGTGTACTTGTCCTACGTACAACTTAATACTTCCATCTGATTTTACGTCATCTTTCTGTGCTTCAATGTTTGTTTTGTAAAGTCTAGGATTATGTCGTACATATTTAAATTCCAAAAACTTATCTTCGTCTGTATATAGTAACTAAAAAATAATTTTTTTCATAAATTTGAACAATTTTTAAAATAGTCATTGAAATTATATTTTACCTTGGGATATAAAGTAATTTCAGATAAATCATCAATATTCATATTCATTACATAAAATCTAAATACCATCCGATCATTTGCTTTAAATGTGCAATCACTTTCTAAGCCACCAATCTAATTTCAAAATGTCCATTAATAAATATTATATGACTATTTAAGAACTTAACTTAAGAAAAACTTACCTTAACATTCAAAAATTCGAATTCAGTATCACAAATTAATATTCGGCAATTTGAAATTCTAGCCGAATAACTAAACTTTGTTGCTCCTTGTGGCACAGGTGGATCACAGTTCAAAAAGCAATTGTTTACATAATTTTGAATATTTTCAGTTGTTAAAGATGAAAAAATACGTCTACTGAAAATTCTAAAGAAGACACATTTTTAAAATATTGTAAAAAAATATTAATATTTTGCTGAGATTGACAAACTCACGTTTCTGTAAAATATTGTAAGTATATGTAAAATTTTATGAATCTAGTTCTGTGAAACACAAATGATAAATAATTTAAATCTAATACAAGAGACTTTTCTACACTGTGAAAATGACTTTTGAAATCAGGGCAGTCAGCTTTTACCTAAAAATAAATGTATTCAGTTATACGATTATATATCTAGAAGAATTATAGGTAGGTACATGAAAAAAACTTTCATACTTTTCTGTAAAGCAAATTAGTAGATTCTTGTGCTGAACAATTGGATATTAATGAAAATAATTGAACAATTTGACCACTTTTGCAAACATGTTGTAAATCAGATAAAATAATTGATCCAATTGACATTTGGACAGCTGGCCCATATTCCATAATTGCCAAATCACAACAAAAACGTTTGAATGTCAAATTTAAAAAAGAATTTTCTATTATAGCACTCGAACAATAGAAATTAATAGAAATCTAAAAAAAAAGTTAAATAAACAAGGATACATTTTAAATTGAAAAAAAAATTACTTCTCCCATGACACATCTAAAAAGAGATGTTATAGTATTATTTGGAGACACATTGTCATCAAAACCTGGTAAATCGACTGTACGTGCCCAGAGTTCAGCAAATTCCTCATCACTAATTTCTGATGACACAATACTTCTAAAAAAATAATAGTAAGTTTTAGTTATTTATATACATATATTATATACCTATAATATAACAATTCTGATATAAAATGCATTAAGCTTGCTAAATTTTTTACAATATACAATTTAATTCTATTTTATATTTATATATATTGTATGATTATATGATAATAAATGAAATCACTTCGGTATTAAAACAATATAAACCAAGTTCTAACGTTGTATATGTTGTCTCTCTTTTGCACACACAAATCTACCACTAACGTATTAGGTGGCCAAAGCTCATAGTGAAATTTCAAGTTCGGTTAAAACATTGCAAGCATATTGTATTGTTTTATATGATTATACTATATTTCGAATCCCGTGGTCCATATACGTATACTTATGATGTCATACACTCATACCTTAAGTTTTTCGTTTTTTAATAGTTTGTATGAATTATGAAAATTAGAATTTGAATTGTATATTTGCTGATAAATGATAAGTTATAACCATTAATGCTTAAGAGTTATATGTACTTGATGTTTACATATGTCAATGGTGCGTTCTATTTTTTAAAAATTGATTTTCATTCACTATTGTACTTACACCGTTTACAAGAATTTTTTAACACTATAGTTTAATTAACAACGTTTTTGAGGAATTAACAAGGTTATGTTAGATTGTCAGGACTTACTTGGATGATAATTCATCGTAATACAACATTAAATATGAATTTAATTTAAAAATTAATTTTACATAATATTTATAATATAATAATAAATATTTATAAAGTAAAACTGCACAATCACTGTTTGTACTGTTTATGTCACAAATCACAATTATTATAATCACTCGGCTCACTAAAAAATTCTAGTTATGACTATGTTCGTACTATGCTTGACTAGTGGTAAATTAGTTCATAGTGAAAATAATTACTTATACGCCACTGAAATCTACATACCGAATTCTTACTACAGTAATAAATTTTATTTATACTTCAGATTACAGCAAATTTACACATTATCGAATCTGTATAAGACAATATAATCCGTGCTTGAGCCAAGAGTTTATTTTCATGTTTTCAAATTATAATAATGAGTTATAAGGATATTTGAATAATTTAACTCATTACACACTCGTGAAAAAAAATGCATGAAAAAAATTGTTTCACTCGATTACAGTTTATTTTCTTCTCTAAAATTCGACATTACAAAAAATTGCTCTAATTTTATAAAATATAGTAGAAATCTGGTACGTGGATTTGTAATGTTACACATGTGTAAAACAAAAATAACACAGCGAGTATGACGTGCTCATAATGATACATAGTACCAGATAAGTTCTAAATACCTTAGAAAACAAGATAAAATAATATTGCAGATATTTAAAGCAGTGTCAATAATTCTTAATTTTCATGTTAAAAAAAATTGAAATTTGAAGCGTATATATTCGCAAAAAGCGAGGAATTTGCATAAGAATATACAATAAAAGATGTCCCTGTCTAATTTAAGTTTTAGCTAAGGAATAAGGGTCCATGAATTAATCATTAATGCTTATAGTCTATAGGGAAGCACTAATTTAGAGTATTTACTATTTGGCCAGTCAGGATATCACAATAAAAGCCTTGGGGGTTGCAGATTTACATATTTAAAGGCAATGATTAAATAACTAGTTAATTTAATAATTTTTTCACAAATAAATAATATATAACATATTATCATGTTTACATATTTTATAATACATATTACATGTACCTATATACTGATTACTGGTTATACACATGTAGCTCCTAGTCTATATGTACCTTTGAACTACTATATTATGTATAATCATAATTTATTTTATAAAAGATTAAATAAAAAATCCTAATTTCATCTACTACAAAATAATAAAAATAATGTTTTACCTAAACAATGTTTAATTATTACATGATATTTTAGATTCTGAGCGGATTGATGAACGTATTAACTTTACAATGAATTGTGTTTTTTTTTTTGTGATTGTCATTATCTTTTGGACTAGTAAAAAAGCTTCAATTTTCTATTTTTCTGGTAGAAAAGTGAATCTAGTTGATACCTTTGGAAAGGGAGGGGAGAGGGAGTCAAAAATTCAAAAATTCAAAGTTAGTAGTAGTTTTCAAAAAGTTTCGGAAAAACCAAAAACCAAATTAAAGAAAAATGGACATTTTTACGCAAAACCAATTTTGATAAATTCCGATTTTGATTATTGGTATAAGTGTGCAACTCTAAAATAATAACCAAAGATACATGAAATTTTCACCGAATTAAAACACCATAACATTTTTAAAATATTTTGATTCTTTTTGAGTTATTTAGAGGCACAAGAATTCATCGAATTTTACAAGTTTTTTTAAATCATTATCAATACAAAAAGGTCGACATTTAGTACAGCTCTGCTAACAGTGGGTGTCAAGTAATGTAATGATAGATTTGTTAAAATGAACGTAGACGGTATGTCAGCATACATAACTAAGTGTATTTTATGATAATATTGCTGTTAAAATAATTCATTTTACTATCAATAATACAGTAGGTTGAATTAATTTTTAAAATAACTAACATCGTTATTCTTCATTTAAATATCTAATTTCGTTCAAATTTAAACTTAAAATGTTTATAAAAAACAATCATGTTAATATATTTTTTTGAATTTTTAATTACACTGTTAACTACTTACAAGAAATCTTGTTTTAAATTTTTAATACTTAACTATATAATTTGAGCATTTTATACATTTATAACAACAAAACAATTTGCAAATGTTTAATATTTTTGTCAAAATTTGAACTTAAAATTCTTATAAAAAAAATTATATCTATATATTTATAAAATTTTTAAATTGCTATTATAACAACTTATGATAAATTTTGTATTAAACTTTCAAGCTTTTTGACCGAACAAAAATATTTATAGAAAAAAAAACAAAAAATTCGAAAATTTCTCATGCATATAATTAAATCAAAAAGTGTTAATATATTTTAAAATTTAATGGTATATAAAAAAAGATAATCTTGACATTCGGTAAAAATTTCAAGGTCTACGGTTATTAAGTTTTGAATTACAGTAAAATATGAAAATCCTTTCCTGAGAGAAATCCACAGTAGTTTACGG
This sequence comes from Pentalonia nigronervosa, assembly GCA_014851325.1. NCBI lineage: Eukaryota > Metazoa > Arthropoda > Insecta > Hemiptera > Aphididae > Pentalonia > Pentalonia nigronervosa. The sequence goes on from JACXSJ010000764.1 coordinate 149,382, forward strand.
ATGAATATTCAATGTCTAATTTCAAACATTCATAAAAAATTAGTTTGACTTTCCTGTAAACTTTTTTTTTGTGGAAAAAAGAAAACCTATGGAGAATCTTATATTGAATTTTAAAGTTTTTTGACTAATTGAAAAATTTTTATCGACAATAGTAAAAAAAAATTAAAAACTCCAAAAATGTATTATGCCTATAAAAAGCTAAAAAAAAAAATCAAATTATATTGAAAATTTCATTATGTACAAAAAATGCTTATATAAAGATTTGGTGAAAATTGCGTGTAACAACAGTAATTTTTTTTTTCGATTTACACCAAAAAACCCAAATTGATTTTGTCAAAAACCAGTTTTGCGTAAAAATTCTGGTTTTTCTTTATTTATTTTTTTTATTTTTCCCGGTACTTTTAAAAATTATTGGGAATTTTCAAAAATGACCTCTTAAGAGGACTAAGAAGACTCTTAAGAGTACAAACTAGATTCACTTTCTTACCAGAAAAATACTGATAAAGAAAACTTAAGCATTATTTCGACAACTTTCGTTAAATACATTTTGGCTTACTTTTCAAACTATTGGTAGGCATATTCGGTTAGGTTAGGCAAGATAGTTTTTTTTCTATAAATGTCGATAAAAACATGTTCGTTGGGTCAAAAAACTTATTTAATACAACTAGGTTCCTCATAAAGTGTCATGGTAGCAGTTGAAAAATATTAAAAATACGCATGATTTTTTTATATAAGCATTAAAAGTTAAAATGTGACAAAATTCATTAAAATCTTGAAAATTTGCAAATTATTTTTTAGTTAAAAATGTATAAAATATTCAATTTTTATAGCTTAAATTTGAAAATTTAAGAATTGCTTTTTTTATACAATGATTTTATATTGTTGAATTCAAATTGAATACATTTATTATTATTTTATTTATTATTGAATACATGTATTTACAATGAGTCACTTGATATTTCTGTACAGCAGAGCAGTACTGACTTGGCCACCATTTTTATAACTTACCTTTTGTCTACAGCTTTAAATGCTTTTTTTACTTCAGCTCTTTCCTTGGTTGATCTGGTACTATTGATGCCTTTAAATGTTTGATACAATGCCAACGTGGACTTCAATTCTTGTAATTCGTCCATATTTTGATGCAAATTTATCTTTTAATGAGATTAATTTTAAATTTAAAAAGTTATATTGTTTATAGGTATGTATATAAAGAGTGGATTTATAGGTTCTTAAAAGTTTAAAATATGATTCTAATATATTTAATAAAAAAAAAAGTAAAATATTTTATTAATATTATTAAGTTAATAATCTTTACACTAGTAAAATATTCTGAATATTACTTCAGAAAATTTTTTTTTTTTTTACATCAAATAATTTAAATATCTGTACAGATACCCATACCAGTTGTGAAACTTTCAATAAAAATATATTTTGTATAGTATATTATAGGTACCCTATGTTTACATTAAACTTTATACATTTATAATATTTATATTAATTACCACCTATTAATTACACATCATGTAATAATATGCTTAAACTTGAAAATAGTTATTGCACCCCTTTCCTTTGGTAAATTATTTAAATTTAGTCACACTTGAAACAATCATGCAAATTAATTTCCAGTTTAATTTTAAACAAATTATTAAACAATTTCTATAATATTTTGTTTTTAAATTAAAAACATATTTTTTTCCTGCAACAAAATAATTTCAACTTGGAAAATAAACAACTATAATTTTTTTATGAACTAATAATATAACATATTTTTAAATATGATATATATATATATGCTGAAAATATTCTCTAATCTCCAAAATATATTTGACATGAATTGTTTTTCATAAATTCATGATGGATAAGTCATCCACATTTTACATCCCTGTTGGGCTACATAAAATCAATAAATACATTTAAAAACCTAAAAATCCGCTCTCTTGATTTAAATATCAAAAATTAATTAGATATTCAGATAAATTACCATATCTAAAGCATACATTTCATCATCATCACTGTAATGCTTTTTTAATGTTGCTGAAGAAACATGATTTATTGGTATTGGTGTATTTTCGATAAAGTCTAAAATGGAAAAAATCTTTTGATCAGATAAATTAAACCTAACACTTTGTATAGATATATTAATTTTTCTTTTTGCTAATTGTTTGTATTCTGGTCTTATGCTATTCGATAAAACAATTTGTGCAACGGTCTTTCCCAAAAAGTGCAATGATGAATCCATTTGATTTTTTAAACTTCTCCAATCGTTTCCTAAAAACCAAAAAACACATACACACTTATATGAATAGTTTTTAATAACTTAACTTTAAGACATTTTAAAAGTATAACATTAATATACAAGTTGTTAAATTGTATACTATACTAAAATATTTATAATAATTAACCAAAAATATTAACCTGAATTACAAAATATTAATTGAAATCCATCAATATCAATATGGTATCGATCATATAGTTTTTCCTCCATTTCCATTTGCGTAACATCATCTAAACTAATGGTTTCTGGTTGTAAGTCGCTTTTGATTTTGAGCCCACCAAAATCAATCACCATTATATTTTCACCTCTGTTATAAGAATACATTATAATTTATAGTAAGAATAACTAATTTCAAATTTATATATTACATACCTTTGAATAGAGCCAAATTCTGGTATTACAATATATGGTAACTGAAGATCAATGTTCAAAAGAATTTTTCTAAACTTAGATTCCGGTCTGTTTGAATTGAATAGTTTTACAAATATTTTAGAAATTGTCATAAAAAATTTTTCAATAGTAGATTCAATGTTTATTTTTTGATTGTAATAAAAGAAACTAAGTAATGCAGATATGGCAAACTACATAAGAAAAAAAAATCTAGTCAATTGTTATAAAAATAATAAATTCCGAATTAAAAACCTACTTCATGGTAAACAACTTCCACCGATTCTGATGTAATATTCAATCCATAATCTGCTTCTGAATTGAGTGGATTTTTTTCAAAGTCAATACTCAAAAAATATTTTGATGAATTTCCTATTGATATTACATACATAATAATTCAACTTAAATTTAATTACAAAATGTTTACCTCTCATCGCACATGTATCAATTATTGGAACAAGACTATGCTCAACAGAAGCTTCAACATTTATACTTTCAACTCTCATAGATATTTTGTATGCTTTAGCAGATGGTCTAGTTTCAAGACTGCTCATTAAATGGCCAATTGTAATAACCATTAATTCATTGGAACCACTTATTAAGCTAACTAAGCAGTTAGCTATTGTTAAATTTATCTTATGTTCTAAACAAATTAATTTTTTTTTATTGTACAAATAATAAATAATAATTTTTATATACCTACATACCTATATATTGTTTAGGCTTATCATAATTAAGCATATCTGATCCACCAGTTTTACACAGTAGATCATTAAGCCGATCTCTTTCTGATTGACTAAGTAAATTCCAAAATGTCTTAGATTTATCAGATGTTAAACATAGACGATACCTGGGCTTAGTATTTATGGGACCCCACCATTTTGACTGAGATTCTTGAATTGTAACACTTTCTGGATTCTCTTCACAAAGCTATTTAAAGTACATTTAATACAACTTCTTGTAAATAAAATTTAATATCAAACCTCAATTTTAGCATGTTCTCTTGCTAAAACTAAATTAAAAATATCTAATTCATCTTCAAGCATTTGCAAATCTATTTTTAATTCAGTATCATTTGGATTTACAAGAACTTTTTTGTACACATTTATGTAACTCTTATAATTTTTCCTGAAACGCACATAAATATATTGTATATACTTATACACAAATATAATTTTGTTTTAATTCTTCAATTATTTACCTATGCATTCTAATTTTGTTCCACATTAATGTAACTCTTTGTCGTAAAACACATTTATAAGCATAAATCCACCAACTTTTTTTATCTTTTAAGACAGTATTTATAGGGCGAACATCCCGAAATAATCTATAGTTGACATGATGAAAAATTAAATTAAGTCAATTTATGTTTATAGTTCTGACTTTATAGTCCACTAAAAATTATAACATATTTTATATACTGTAAATATAATCTATTAGTTTTATATATTGTAAATATATTAAATTTTATTCTATTATATATATATATATATATATAGTTTAAATTGTTTAATTGTCTTTTTATCACCATATTTAATATTACTAATTACCTTTTTGCTGTTTTTTTAAATTTAATACATTATTCTTATGATATATTAATATGTATTAATATTCTTGTTCTACATAACTTCTTTTATATTTAATTTAAGTATAATTTTACTTAATGAGTTATGATTTGTAAAAACATTATCGAAATAAATAGGTAATAATTTAATCAATATGATAGATATTAAAATATCTTATACTTATTATATTTTTATTTATTATAAATTTATTAACCTGTTTATCTCTGCTAATTTCATAAACTCTGCGGTTTCTATCAGTGCTACAAATTGTTTTCTAGACATTTGTAGGGCTGCATCTTGAAGAACAAAGTCAACAAGTAATTTAGGAACTCTGACTTCATTTGACTTGTTGACAATAATTTTTATTTTTAAAACGACTGGTTTCAATACTTATCAAACAACAACAATTTTTGAATTAAATTAACTATACAAATAATATATCTAGTAATTAAAAATACTTACTAAATTCCAAGGGTTCTTCATTTATATTAAAATTATTAAGACCTGATCGCATCTTATCCTGCCAATCTGATACCATAGATTTATTTGTATACAATAAAGTTGAACACATTGTGTTACAATAAAATGAAGCAGAATCTATTTTGACGATTTGATACACTGATGTCTGCCCATGTTGTTGTGACAAAATTGGCTTCCACTTGCTGAAATTAAAAAATAATAACAGTTAAATAATAAAAGTTTATATTTTTTCAGTAAATTAAATAATCTATAACCTGTTGGTTGTTTCCAGTGAAATTGATTGTACACATAGACCTAAAGCTCTCGGTGAATCTACATTAGTCATTGAATCTTCAAATCGAATATGAACACCTCTAATATATATTTGCAAATTATTCATAACAGTTGTTATAAGAGTTTCAAGAAATCCGCCATTTTCCATTGAACCTAATTATATATATTGATAAAATTAAATTTTTCGTCATTATAAGATATTTGGTGGGTACCTACCTAGGTATATGATTTAACCATTAAGAACTAATTAATATAAACATACTAACCATTTCCAAATATTGATAAATTGTCGATACTTTCTAAAATTCTTTTCTTTGCAGCTCTCACCAAACGTTTTTCCAATTCTGTATCCCATTCTCTATCGATAACTTGCCCCGCGACTATGAATATTTCCTAAAATTAAATAATTATTAATTGAATTTATTGATAATCAATCTAGTTTAAATGTTAATTATATTTTAATACTTCGATTTTTATAACTACTGGTTGACTTGAAAGTCCATTCCACGGTATGTTCACATTGAATTTCCCTATTGATCCTGCTTTCACTTCAATAGGTAGTCCAAATTCATACTAAAATCGAAAACGATCATAATATTTTTTATTTAAATATCAGTAAATGCCTTACCAAAGCTTCAGTTTTTAACTTCAAATTTGACAAAAAAACATTCCCTCCGAATATGCCTACGTTTAAGTTTTCTAAGTCCAAATCTTCTATATACTTGCCCAAGTATCTGTTCAGTAACGATGCTACAATACCCTCAAACATGGTTTAAGGATAATTGCATATAATGTGATTTTCTTTTACTTTTTCACATGCATATTATATTTAAATGATTGTAAGTGAAAAATTTCCGTATGGAACTAAGGATTAAGGCATGTGGTGAAACCTAGTGAGGAGCTTTGAAAGTTCGGACATTATTGATCCATTTAAACACGTGGGAACGGGCGCTTTGACGTCATTCGGAACTAATATATAGCTAATATAGCAAATTCAAAAATACAATAATAAATTTACTAAAAACACTCTGAATTCCTATAAATTTTATTATAAATTAAATTTTAGTTAATATTTATGTGTTTAATAAATTAATTACAGTAGTTTATAAGGTTTAATCTACAAGTTACAATTATTAAAATATTTAGAAAATAAGTTTGTATTTAATGATAATTTATTAAATAATATTCACCATTAATTATTAGTAAAAATATTTATTTTAATTAAAAAAAAAGTATTTTTACAGATTGTAAATGTTAAAAAAGTAATAATTACATTTTAATTGAGTTTTATTGTACCTACTATAATTAGGATAACAATATATTTTGTAAAATAAGTGCAAATTATATTTAATTTTTTAGGGAAAAAATGTATCATTTAGTATTAAATTACATTTTTGAATAATTTTTATAAAATAACTTATTAGTTATAAGATATATTTTTCATTTTTAATGTTTAAATAAAATAGACGATCAATAAACCAAACGAAAAGTTTCGGTAGATACTAGATACCTCATACCTACCACCTATATATATATTTGTTTTGTATCGTTACATTTTTAGAAACATAAATAAAAAGGCATTGATGTCATTTATGATTATTGAAGACCACAAAACTTCCTACGACCTTGTTGCATATGTTAACATCAATATTAATTCATATTAAAATAATATGTCTATGTGATCAACAATTACGGATTAAAATGCTGACATTATTATTAAATACTAGAAAATATTATTTAAGTTTTCCAACCATATATGTTTACTTGTTAATCGTTATAGCCTATATAGTCTATATTGTAGTTCAAAATAAGCATATGTTTTCTAGGTAATTTCCTGTAGTTAACCTTAACAACGAATAAACAATTACCTATTCAAACAATTATTCTGGGCCTTGACAAAGATTTAATAATTATAATAATTTATCATGCCTATATATATATATATACTACACAGCCTATATAGCTCTGTATATTGTTATTTTTTATATAAAATACAAAAAATTGTGTATAAAAACTAATTGACAATAAATAAGTACATAGTGATCATTTTAGAAGTTCTAACGTCTAGTTGTCACTTGTCAATACAACTTTATGAGATATTAATTTAACGATTAAAATGCAAAAGGTGGTTTTTACATGTATTTTTGCGATCATCTGCCAAATTGTATTTGTAAGTGTATTAAGACTTATTTGCAATTTACTCGTAAATAAAACTGAAAATGAATACCTAACAAAATACCAAGATACTTAAAAAATATCTCATAAGTTACATATGGTTTTATAGACTGTTGGGTATGAGAAAACATGGATTTTACGCCAAAAACGAATGACAAATGATGATGAATGTCGAACTCTCCTTCCAAGTCCGGAAAAGGTATGTTATAAATATTGAAGAAATGGAAAATTTACCTCTTTTGTAAAATGTATGATCTCAATACTGGGTACTAATCTATAAACCTTTTAAATAAATTTAATTTTTCATATTTGTGTAAAATTGGAAGCATGAAACCGAAGTAAAACAATAAATATAGGACATATGTACCTACATGTCTATCACACATACAATTTCCATACACCCAGACAATTTATTACAAAATTTTCGATTTTAAAACTTAATCTTTTAATATACTCGCAGTGATATTTTTAATAATATATTAGCATAATTAAATAAAACTACCTATACAATTATTTTATTCCATCTCACCATCCATAATATGTTGGACAAAATATATCCTATATTTTAAGCCATATTTTGGCTTCGGCGCCCTCTGTTGTCCGATTGAGGTATATTTTAAGCTCTTTTGTTTTAAAATAAATAAATAAAAATCGTTTGTTATAATTTTTATCATAAGGAACTTTGTTATAAAAATGTATAGCGTGATTTTTAAGTTCATGACACTAACATCTTTTAAAACGGCGATGTGGTTATCAAGAATTGTAATGGAGTATTAATGTGAGATTGGTGAATTTAAGTGTTGGAATAGTGAAGTAATCTAAAATGTAATTTTTGTAGGGAGCTTTGCTAAATTATCGACAGTCTCAATTTATGTAAACTAATATATCCTATTATAATAAAATATTATAGTTGACAGTATACTGTTTTAAATGTACACAACATAAAAAAAAATAGCATTGCTAATATAATAAAATTAAGTATTCATAAAAATTATAGTTGATAAAAAATATAATAATTGTCATTATTTGTATACAAAAAAATAAATCTAAATTTTGTATTTTTCAGTACGCGTTTTGATATAGCCATATAGATGATAAAAATATCATTTTATTTTTAAATTAAATCTAATTATTTTACAATCATGCAGCCTGGACAGTTGCTTGCTCAAAATAAATATGTATCTAATACTTTTGGATCATGAAAAAAATTACGTTTAGCATACCTATTGCTCTTATAAAATATTAACAATTTTTTTGTAATTGTAGGTACTCTTTAATCTTCTTTTTACTCTTTGTTTTTCTTTGGGGTACTTAAACAATAGACAGTGGTCATAAATACGTTTTTTTTTTACTCTTATAATATATAAATATAAAAAAAAAATCAAGGACCTAAAAATTATATGATATATTGCAATATTCCAAATTAAAATAACATTGTGTTAAATTATCTCCAGTAAGTTGAATTAAAGTATATACCTACAGGGTAATTAAAAAACATATTCGAAAAGATTATTTTACGTTTTTATGGATTATAATTTAAAATTGTAAGTGAATAATTTTTTAACAATAGTTATTATAATGGTTAATGCATAGGTACCTAATTAATGATAATATATATTAAAACAAATAGATAATATTTTTTTAAAATAATTTTTTCATAGGACTTTTTTACCGTTTACCACACAGGCACAGGTAACATTGATACATTCCGGCATGTAGCAATATATTATGGCTGGTAGTATATAGGTGCCTACCTATATCCTATTGTAATAATAAAATTACTAATTTTTTTTTTCAAGAGAAAATTTATATTTATTTTATGACAGCATATAAAAAAAATATTTTATGGAAATTACGGAGAATTTATGAATATAAGCTAGGTGGATATAAACAGGTATAAGTATAGTTATAGATACAATACATATTTTTCAGTTTTTATGATAGTACAAATTATAATTAAAAAACATTCATTGCCAACCCATAACGGTACAGAGTATCGACGTTTAGCCGCCTTAACATATAAATATATAAGAATTTCTAATCGCGTTGATTTACATGGTAAATACGCCTACTATGTAATATTACAACTGCTAAATTGCAATCATATCTAATTATGATACCTGTTGGGTATTACTTACATGCTACATGACTATCTGTATGACTGTATCTATACTTTAACTATTCTGAAAATTTGTTCCAAAAAAAATTAAAAATTACTTAATATTATAACATCAGTCATCAAGGTATTGCAATTATATAACGAATTAATGTATGAAAAAATGGTAAATATACTTATAACCGGTAGGTGAGTACCTATATAAGTCAATAAGTCATATTATAAACCTCATGCATAGCATTATATATATATACAGTGATCGAAATGGGAGTATACAGAGGAATGACATCCTTCTACTTTTTTAAATTTAAATTTTTCATCCTCCTAGTTGTTTTGTCCATAATAATGTATAAAATTAAGACTTGTGTTTAAAATAAAGTGTATATTAGCGAATCGATTATAATTTTAAAATTTAAATTGGTATTGTATTGAGTTCATATTTTTTGTATTAATAATAAAACGATATTATTAGGTAATATTAGTTTTATTTTTCAATAAATTTGAAAATATGTAATTTATTTGTCTAATTTTAAAGAAAATGATTATTTTTTATTCAATATTATAGATAGTCTTTTGATTAATAAACAAAATGTGTTGTACCAGTGTAATGTGTATAAACTACAAAAATAACACTAAAATGAATATTATAGAGAATACAAAGTCTAAACATTTGTGTTTTAAAAAAGGTTCAATTTAACAAATTTTTAAGTATTTACATGGAGAATGTACATGACAAATAATTGTACCTATACTCAGATGCTAATAGAATTAGTTTTAAAAAATTAAAATCAAGACTATTTTTGGATTGGACATGAATATATTATTTAAAATAATATTGGGGGCTATTCTGTATTTATAGTTGTCTTTTGAGGGGACTAAGTCTTCTGCAAGGCCAACTATATTTGCGCCTTTGTTTACCTATCTTATGAATGTTATGATATGAGAAAATCTGAATTGTAAGACATCCCTCCACTCATTTTGAGCCACTTCGTATTTTTATTTATATTATATTTGAACAGAAATTACCTTCATGCTGTCAAATACCAAATATATTACCTGGTTTGGACAATACTTGGGAAACATGTTTTGAGATATTCAAACAATTCAAGGATAAACCTGAAACAAAAGAATACAAGGAAATGGCACATGGAAAAGGTGATTAATATTTGGTGTTGCTCACTCATAAATCAAGTATTTAACATACACCGACTAGTTCACTGCAATAGTGCAGTGTAGTGATAAACTATTCCCTTAGTCTGAATCATAATTATGTTTAACGTTATAAATTATAATAGATACAACCTGAATTATGGCTATTATTGTCTATTAACCTAAATTCTAATTAGTATAAAATATAAATGCATTTATAATGTTTATAGTTTTTATACTATAAATATTATTATAACAGATCAATTCTGTAATGTAATATATAGAACACATAGTTTTGCTATTGGTGTTCACATTTATCACAAAGTCGGTGAAAAATTAAATTGTTACTCGCTCATATCAAATTGTACTGAATATCTTTATATATGTATTTATGCATGCGTTTGTGTCCTCTTCTAATATAAATAATAATATAAAAATTAAGTCAATATATTTTAGAGCCACCATGTCTTTTTCAATGTATTTTCAAGCAATCTGGATTAACTGTAAGTACAAAATTAATATGGTATAGTAATATATATTAAATTAATTGAAAAAATATTTAAAATTTAATTTTAGACTAGTGACGGAAAACTCAATGAAGATGCCATAACTAAAAAACTGAGCGAAGAAATGAACAATGACGAAAAATGGAAGTCTATATGGCAGAATGCTCTCAATAAATGCTTTGATGATGGTAATGATTAATATTAATAGTATTTGGTATGTATATTATTAATTAAAATATAAATGTTTTGATTTTAGTCAAACAAGAAGATAAAAAACAAATTCTAATCATGAATACTCCAGCAGGGAGATTGATGAAATGTTTCTTAAGAGATATGTTTATGGTAAGATATTTATTTTTTAAATTACGATGAAATAATGTTATTTTTAAAACTATAATACAATAGTTATATCTTATAAGGTGATATTTTTTTAATTACTTATTATAACAAATATTTAAATTTAAATTTCCATTTTAAAAATTATGTCATTTTAAACAAATGTCTTAATATGTCATTATGCTGTTAAAATTGTAATTATTACCAGTTTAATAGTTTGTGTAAAATTAACCATGGATAGATCCAAAATGTACTTGGTATATTAAAATTTGAACTCAATATTAAATAGTTAGTCTTAGTATACTTGAACAATACATAAATGGGTTAAAATGTTGAAAATATTTGAACATAAAAAATACATTAATTGTTTATTATTTTATAAGATATAATTACTGTAAATTACCATGCAAGGATTACTAGTATAACAGTAAACACTAATAATTTACATTATTTACAATTCTTAAGATATGTAACACAATAAGTGTTAAATAAGTTACAATCATAACTACCACTAACTACTTCTATTAAAATTGTAAGTATATTAAATCAAAAAAAAATTCTATGTTCAATTAGAAAAAAAGATATTATATATATATATATATATATATATATATATATATATATTACATAAATTCAAATCGAAACATAAATTGATCTACCTTTTAATATTTGTGAATAGTAAACACCATACATACTATATAAAAAAATAAAATATATGCATTTACTTATATTAATTTACTTATTATTTCAGAACTGTCCCAAAAATATATGGGTTGAAAGTAAGTAAAGTTAAGAAAATTGTTTGCATCAATAAAACTATTTTATTATTTTAACAGGTTCAGAATGCATGAACATGAAGGATTTGGTGCAAAAATGTCCAGAAATGCCCCCTCCAGTTTTCAAATCACCACCTAAATTAATTTAATTTGGAAAATTATTCATTTATAGTAGTCAAATGCCTCAGCAAATTAAAAAACTTACTATATGTTGAATACAATGGATAAAGAGTTTTAACATTGAAAATAAATAATAAACACTTTAGAATTTAAAAAAACAGTTTTTTATTTATTTTTAATTTTGTTGAATAATTTGAATTTATGTGACAGAAATTGAAACAATCTTAATTAAGAATGACGTAATGAACATCTATGAAGGGAATATGAAACAACAAATATCAATAGGCACATAAGTGGATAAAGTGCATACTTTTTGATAGATAAGCTATTACATTTCAAAAATAAATACAAAAAACTATATTTAAGAATTTATTAAATTGTTCAGACTCATAATAACATCCCGTATCCAAATGTTCTTTTAATTGGTGTAAAGTAGTATTTTTCCCAATTTTGACGAGTAATAGCTTCATCACTGAAAAATAAAATATTAAATAAATGGTTTTTATAAAAATAATTAAAATATATATAACCTTTTAGGCACTCCTACAAGAGTAACTTTAACTTTAGTATGGTCTTCTTGTTGATTAATAGCAACAGTAACAGTAGAGTATAACCAATCAGGCCACTGTTTAGTTCTCCAATTTTGAACAATTTTTTTGCCGGGGCACTGAAACAATTAAATAAAGATAAGCATTAATATCAACTTTCGAAGAAATTAAATTTACTTACAAGTTCTATGAATTCACCAGTAATATTTCCATCAAACAATTGAAATTTTCCACCTTTAGTTGCTTGAAATGTAACAGATTGTTGAGTAAAAGCTGATACTAGCTAAAAAGAAATAATTAATTATTATTTCAACTGTTTATTTTATTTATAACACTGATAAACTGACCACTGGTGTTGTGAGCACATTGTAAAAGTCTTCACCAGAACACTGGAATACTACATCCATTACAACAGTAGTAGTATCTATCTTAGATTTAGAGTTATCTTCTTTTGCACCCTATAATATTAACAATTATTTATCAACTTCATTAGTAATACTAACTTTTATAACTTGAACAAGTCTTACATTTTCAGAATTGGGAATATTTTTGAAAGATTCTTTTGACAATTTTGGTTTGGAAGAATTGTCAATATCTTTTTTGGGTAAAATCATGCCTTTTGAAAATTCTAGAATATAATAATTTGTGATTATTAGTAGGGCTTCATCACTTCATTAGTAGGGCTTCATTGCTTCATTAGTAAGGCTCAGATTTTAAAGCATATGCTTCATTTTTTTTAAGTGAGATAGAAATCTAATTTTTATATAAAAATTTGATTCATTTTATTCCGATTCGAAATAAACCAATTTATTTTTAATTATTTTTTTGTGTAATGCTTTATTTGTTTTTTTTTCAGTTATTCCAGATGTGGAATTTTTATATGTTTATTATGCTATAGAAATAAAAAAAAAAAATTAATTTAATTAATAAGAAATGTGAAAACCCAGAATATGGACTAAATGGTTATATTGGATTATTATTGTTTTTGTTATCAGCTTGATTGTTAAATGTATTAAACATATAGATTATTGATCTATAGACAGCCTACATGTCGATAGCTTATCGACCTACATATAGCCTATAGAACTACAGTCAGTACTTCTATAACATCGTTATCGACCATTTCAACATTTAAGTTTTAGTGTTAGAATTTGGAAAAGTTTTTTTTCAAATGGATGGATTAATTTTATATTGTAAACTTTATGGAACAAAAGTGTGAAAAAAAATTTAATGTACAATAGCATGTATAAAGAGAAAAACATGTGCAAGCTGTTAGGATATGAAAATGAAAAATCTGCATTACTTCAACCATTTTGATAACAATTTAGTAGTCAGTAAAATTTTAATGCAGATTTATGTTTAACATTGATAGCTGTAAATATTCTAATAAACTAAATAATTAACATTTATGTGAATTTTTAACAAAGTATTGCAAAAAAACTATCCAGACGAGTCGACATTACATAAAGAATATTTTGTTGCATGCTATAAAAATACATGGGCAAAAATTTTTCATACAATAGCTAATCACAAAATATGGGTATTTATTGATGAAACTATGGACTCGACACATCATAATGTTGTAAATGTAATAGTGGGCACATCACAACCACAAAATTCAAGTAATATGTTCATTATTCACACAGAATACTTGAATAAAGTCAATCATAGTACTATTGTAACTATTAGAATAATTTCCAACTATTCGATAAAGCTTTACATATTTAGTGGATAAATGGTATAAAACATAACGATGTTTTACTATTATCTCAAATGCAACACCTTATATGAAAAAAGCTGGTAATTACACAAAGGCCTTTATCTAAAACTCATACACGTGACTTGCTTGGCACATGCATTACACAATGTTTGCGAAGATGTGCACACTACTAAGATGTAGATTAGTTAATTGGTGCAATGAAAAAACATTTTTAAAATGTCCTAAGCATACAGGAATTTTTAATGAGAAATGCCCAGAATTGCCAAAAACAAAAAGACCAATAACGACTAGATGGAGTACATGGATCAAAGCTGTCCAGTATTATTGCAAATATTTTAATGAATTAAAAATCGTAATTGAAGATTTTAAAGAAGAATCTCAATATGTTAAAATAGTGAAACAATTATTTCAAAATGTATCTCTTCAATCAAATCTTGTATATATTTCAACTAATTTTGGATTTCTACCAGATATAATTACAACATTAGAGGGAAAAAGTAACTTTTAACAAAGTATAGATACAATTTAATATAATGATACTAAATTATATGTATAATTTTAGGCAATTCGTTGACAAAATGTATAAGTATTTCCTTACATGCAGAAAAGAAGTTAAATGAAGCTAATAGATATTGCAACTGCAATTTCAGGTAAACTAAATTGTGTTCTTTTGAAAAATAAAGGCTAAAAGCAATTACTAGACATTAATAACATACTGTGTGATATTTCATCAAATAAAATTAATTATTATGGGTTTGATTTGTATAAATGGGTTCTTCTATAAGTATGCACCGATCACTTCAGTGGATGTAAAACGTTCGTTTCTATGTATAAAAACATTCTGTTGAACAATAGAGTTTTACTACTGCAAATCTTGCAAAATACATAGTAGTTAATTCTTTTTTAAATTAAAATTAATTTTCAGTTTTTTTTTATTCAGTTGTATAAGTTTATAACTAATTCATACTAATTTTTGCTTTTTTAAAACAATTTTGTGCTTTTTTGTTATTTATGCTTTAAAATCCAAGCCCTATTCTTTAGTAATTTAAAAGATATATTAAACATTTATAAATAATCAAAAAATAAACAAATGAAATAATATTATTTCTTGTATCCTAAATAAAAACACTGTGTCTAGACGCCCGACCGTAGTGACAAATGACCGCATAAACATTGGTTATAATTTTTTTTGAAGCCGAAATGATTGAAAATGTTATACAAGGACCCTCTATATATAAAGTTTATTTTTAAATTGTTTAATTAATTATTATTAAGTTACAAGTTGATATCACAAAATTTACTTTCATATTTGTACCTTCTTTTAAATCCTTTATATATTTTTCTAGCTGATCTCTAATTTTACTACGTCCTTGGTGGTAAAGAAAATCTTTAACTATAGTTGCTTCATTAGAAGGTTCTTTCAACGAAATATTTATCTATTAACAAAGTAGTTAATTAGTAATTAAGTTGATATAACAGCACATTATTAAAATTACTAATAAGACAATAATGAATACAGAAGTTACAATCAAATTAGCATTAATACCTCAATTTCAGCTACACTATTTTCTTCACTTAAATTTGGTATGTTTATTGTGCCCTCAATTTCTTTGGCAGTACCAATTAGTTTTCCTTTCCAATTTAAAGTTAAATTCCACTCATAAAAGAATATAAGCTTGCCCTTTCTATTATTTGCAACAGCTTCTCCTTCACAACTTTCAATCTTTGCAATCTCACATCTAGCGACATCATTTTCTAATACCATACCAACCAATAGGGCATTAAGTTTGTCTTTTGACCATTGGCATGCATTTTTTTCTGTCCTGAAAAATAATCTAACATTAGCTTTATTATAAATATCTTAATGTATTCAACTTAAAAGTTAAAATAATACCTATTGATGTTAACAAAACAGAAATGTCAGTTAAAAAGTCATTCATATAATATTTTAAAGAAATATATTTAAATTTTTAATTTATTTAACTTAATTTTTGATCAAAATAAAGACTTGATTTTTTTGAATATTTTCTTATAGATGTTCAAAAAAACTAACAAAATCAGTTACAAATCAAAAATGTAATAGGTATAAATTGTTAAAAAATTACTATTTAAATTAATTTTACAATTCAATAAAATAAATATAATATATATTTTAAAATCCTACTCTTATTTGTATTAAGTATTAACTGAAATTCATTTTAAAATCAACTACCTTTATAATTACATTTTCAGTTTTATCCAAATTAACAATAGGTATGTATTAGAAATAATAACAAAGATTAAGCATTTACAATAACAAAATTATTGGATTGTTAAAAACAAATTAAAACCCAAGAATTATTAATTTATACAGAATGTATGAAAATAATCTAATAAATTACCAATGCCAGTTGTTTACATTAGTGGCGTCTGGGCGTTCTTCAACAATCCATCGTGGATCTCCTTCACCCCATTTAGCCATCTACAAAATTATAAATATGAACAATGTGTTAAAAGAATATAAGAAAATCAATGGCAGATGAGTTTAATGAAACGTTCATACAATAAATAGAACACACTATATAATTTATAAAAATAATAAAATTATGATAAAATTCTTACTATAAATTAATAAATTAAAAATTAGACAATAAAACTGAGAATATTCAATCAAATGGTAATAACTAATGAAATACAATTTTTAAAGAAATTTTTGTAGATATTATCCACTGTCTCCAACAGAATATCGGAAAATATAGAGAAACCCGTGGTACAGCAGCTGCTGCGGTAGAATAGCACTTCTATTTTAATGAAAGAATTAAATCAAGTTAAAACATGGAAAATTCTAGAATCTTTTAACAGTGTGACCAAGTTGATAAGAAACTAAAATATTACAAGTACGGACTATAATGATAATGTTTCATTGTGTTTATATCACGATGTAAAGATATTATCACAGTCTTAGAATATTAGAACTTAGAAGATATCGTGGGTTACCTTCTTAGATCATATATAATATTAATATATGATCTAAAATTACCTTGGGGGGGTTATATACTTATAAACACGATTTTAGGTAGAATTATCTATATCCGTGAAAATGAGCACGATTATAAAAAACGTTAAATAAAATAAAAGTTCTTTATAATTGTGGTAATGAGTAATGATCTATATGACTATATCATAGTATACATTAGTACAACTTAATTATAAGTTAAAAATATGTACATAGTATAAAACAAGAATCTTAATTCTATCTTAAATCATGATGCTAAATAGCAAGGTGTATTACACGATGTAAATAAAATGTTATCTACATCGTGGTGTATTGATACAAAATTGATAATTAAATTTGATACACAAATGCTGAATGCTAAAATGTACAATGCACATTGCCTAAATACTACTGCCAAGCTACCAAGAGGAATATAAATTTGATTCATTTTAATTTTATTCGATTATTAAATCACGTTCAAAGGACAATAATATTAGCTCATTTCTCACTATTATATTATCGATTCATTAAATAGTTAATGATTGTTCGTGCAAATATTGCCAGTTGCAACCCGGCATAAATTTAATATAGAAGCACTTAGCATAAGAAAAAATTACAATTATAAAATAATTTAGGTGTCCTTTTAATACACTAGAACCTTTGTTTTGGTGTTCTAGTGTTCTGCAGTAGGATATATTAGTTTAAATTTTCCATATATTGTTTTCAATTTTATTCCTCCGGCCATCTTACACTTTAAGATTGAATAATTTTCAAGTGTGCTGTAGGTACTGTTTATTGTAGTATATTTTAACCGTTTAAATTGTATATTAATATTGATTAGCATTGAGTTTTGATTTCGTTTAATTTAGATGACAGGTATAAATATATATTATATAAGTATTATGCTAAAATTTCGATAGTTGATAATTTTTTCTGTCATATTTCAAAGTTGATACCTATAATAAAATTAATAATAAAATAACCAAAATGTTAGGAGGCCAACCATTTTTAGGGGCCTCGAGTCTGCATTGTTTCAACATAAAGTAGTTTTTTTTTACAAATATATCGCTGAAAATATTTTACGTCGAAGTGGGGAGGGTATTTTTTTTTTACCTGCGGTGTGCAAAATATCCAAATACGTCTCTGTTGACGAACCTCCCGCAAACTCAAAACTCAAAAGAAAGTGGAATTGTGACTATAATAATTATTAAATATTAAAAAAAATTTTTTTCAAATGTCAATCATATAAATATACAATTTTCAGGAGTATTACTATTAGACAACTTTCTTTATCACGATATTTGTGATATTATTGTTGCTTATTGTGCACATCATACATGTATATGTTTGTGCTATAATCTGTCCAGCGCGAGAATGCGCAGAAGAACCGATTTTCGTCGGTCTGCGGCGCGTTTTATCGCTGGATAGAGTATATATACATTGTTTATTTCTTTTTTAATATAAAAAATATATAATATCTAACAAAACTCCACATATCCAAAAAACTCACATTTAACAAATTATACAAAATAAATGCTAATTATTAATAGCTTTTGCGCTCTGTTTTATAAGATTTTAATGTTCTAAAAATTGGCCCTTTCTAGTAACTTTGATTTGCTCATCCTTGGTACATACAATTGCATGGCTATCATAAAATAATATGCGGTCTACTGGCAAATGTGTTCTACCGGCTGCTATAGGATGTGATCTACCTGCGGCTGGTCGCTTTTTACACAGGCTTAAAATTATCTTTAAATCTTTAATAAATACGATTTAATCAATTTTCTCGGCTGTAGCCATTTTCCTCCACTATCCATTTTCCTCCAATAATAGTTAATATAAATAATATATGCGAAGGAAAAAAAACTTTTTTGTCATAGGTATAATGTTAAATACAAAAAAAAAAATAATAATAATAATAAAATACCTAGTTAATATAAATAATTTTTTCATGGTAAAAAAAATATATAACTGGTATATAATGTCCGCTTTTAAAGCTATGTATTGTAAACATTTGATTGAAATGTTTGGCACTGTACCAAATGTACCATCGTAATAAATACTTTCAGATTCACATAAAAATTTTAAGTTTTGGTAACAAGAGAATATTAACACATTTTTACCATCATAATTAACGAGTAAAAATTGTTCTTTGGAAGTAGTCTTAATATCCCTATAATTGATTGCTAAATATATCTCTTCAATATTTTTCAGCAGGTTCGACAACAAAGATTGACGGGCTACATAAATATTTTTCCTAATTTTATGAACATCGGTATTATTAAAATTTGAACAGTCGGCAAAACTTTGTCCTAATTCTTTAACTATCACTTTTTTTGTCGTGAGAATAAATTGCTTTTTACTTATATGCATTTTTTACTATTGTTGATTTATTTTTTTTTTTTTTTGGTGATGGCAAATAATTATGTACATGTTTGTGTTAATAAATGTTTTAATTCATTAGCTACTATTTCTTCAATTTTATTTGTGTATGTAACTGCTTGACATATAGTTAAATATCGCCAAAGTGATAATCTATATTTTGATTTTATTTTATATCTACGCTAAAAAATATTTGTAACCATCACGATTTATCAAAGGTTTTCCGTAAGAACTTTCAACAAACGTCACTTTTTCAGACATGTTAAAAATAAAAATTCGATAGAAACACAAGAACTATAAAACACTTCCGGCATTATAGACACTATAGTCGATGTACAGTACGCTATTAAAAATATAGTCTTTTTGATACACCCATATCGTATACTTTTTTTTTAGCCTGAATTTGTGTCGGGATATATCAGCAAAAATGTTTAAAAAACATATTAAATTTAGAGGACCTGGTATTATTATTCGAGTCGATGAATATTTGTTGAGAAGATTGAGAAAAAAATCATAATGGTAATACGTATTTTCTAATGATTTATTATTGAATATAAATTACAAAATAATATTAATCATTATCATATTGTTACAGGTCAACATTGACTTGTAAATTTGCTTAGTGAATATATCGAAAATGAAAATAACGATCATCTTTGAAAATGGAAAAAGAAATTATGACAGACGAATAGACGGTCCTAGGTTGTTTGGTTCATATGACGATACTGAGGCACGATATACTGTCGTCGAAAAGCTGGACAAAGCAATTTTGCATAAAATCATTA
This sequence comes from Pentalonia nigronervosa, assembly GCA_014851325.1. Taxonomy (NCBI): domain Eukaryota; kingdom Metazoa; phylum Arthropoda; class Insecta; order Hemiptera; family Aphididae; genus Pentalonia; species Pentalonia nigronervosa. The sequence goes on from JACXSJ010000764.1 coordinate 169,949, forward strand.
AAAAAGACTAAAAGAGATTGTAATATTGTATTGGGTTCTATCATACACTCTGATGGGTGGTTAGCGTATGTATTGCGTATTGACAAATATTAGATTTCAATTCAACAAAGAGTATATAGCCAAAATTCGAACCTAACCTAGTTACTGATTACTAGGTCCTAGTAATCTACCTATTCAAATGTACTCATTTACCAAAAATGACTAAGCAAAATATATATTTTATCTAACAAAGATATACGCAGCTTTTATAATCAAAATAAATCATCCTCCTCTTGATTATTTCCCAATTATACAGAAACTTTGCCTTATCTCGTTGGCAGATAGAAGACTTAGCGACGGTTTCCTCCACACGGATTTTAATTGACAGTAAACACATGAAAGTAATTACGGCTTTCACACTGGTCGGTGGACGGATTTTTTCCATACGGTCGCCGTGTCGACTGAAAAGTATGGCACCGTGCCGTCTCCGTCTTATCAGTGGATTACGTAACTAAACACGTATATTCACACTTCGCGGTTTTTAGCCGTCTATCGTCCGTTGTCAAAGCTACTTGTTGTCGCTTTTTAGAAATAATTAATCAAAATACATGGATATTAATATAAAAATTTTAATCTTTGTTATGGAATGCAGACCCATCTTATGGGATAAATCTCAAGACCTGTATAAAGATAGGTATAAAACAAAAAAACGCTTGAGAAAAAGTGTGTGTTGAACTAAAATCAAATTTCAACAGCTTAACATTTAATGAAAAAAACGATTTTGGTGAGTTTGTTTATTTATTTATTTTTGAGTAATATATTTAATTTAATTGAAATTTGAAACATTTACAATATTAAAATATTATAACATTTAAAATATTTACACTTTCAACATTTTCCACGCAACTGATCCAACGTTTACAAAGTAGTCGCACAATGTTTGTCGTATATTGTTTGCCAATAAACCTCCACGAGACGAATTTTCTGGTTATAAATCAAAATATAACCAAACGTAAACGATTCAAGGGAAAAACCGTCGTGTGTGAAAACAACGTCCATGCGGAAAAATATCGTACGGACGAAACCGTCTTGTGTGAAACGGTCTTAGATAGTAATGGGAATAATCGAATGATTAGTAATCGATAAATTTTATAATCGAATGAATTTTTTACTCGAATGATACAATAATCGAATGATTAGTATTCGAAAAAAAAATAATCGAATAATCGAATGATTAGTATTCGAAAACAAAATAATCAAATGTTTAGTAAACTAAATAAAAATAATCGAGTATTCGAATGATTCATGATATACATTGCTTGAACTGGTTATATAAATAATTAAATGATAATCTACAAGTGTTAAATGTATTTTCAATCCAAATATTTAAACGTATTATACCGAATAACGATTAGAGTGGCAATTACCGATACTGGAAATTAAATATTTAAAAAATTTAACTCAAATATTTGAGTGTTCCTGCGACTTCTGTTCCTTCTGAACGCGTATTTTCGAAAACGGGTCAATTGACAAATGACCGCCGAAATCGACTTCATCCTAATAATTTAGATTATATTATTTTTTTAAGTAGTAATTCGATTTTAATGAATTAACTTTATATTCACTGTAATTCAAAATTTTAAAAGTGTTTATATTTTATTTGTATTTTATATTATTTTATTTATTTAAATTTGAATATTATTAAGTATATTGTTTAATATTTATAAAAATTCAATGATTATTGGCAATTGTGTAGTTTTATACTTTTTGATAAATTTATAACACACGATTTCGAATAATTTGCTATTGATAAATATGTCTGATACTTCGATTATTTTGATAATTGAAATATAATAATCGTA
>JACXSJ010000765.1:0-22926 GCA_014851325.1 Pentalonia nigronervosa
TGTTGATAGATTTGTATAAATCACTAAATTTTTCAAATCACCATAGCTTTCATATCTTACAAACTTAATATTATGAAACATTATCCTTAAAACAAAAAGTTAAATAACTCAAAAATTACTAGTACGAATTTTGATTCTGATACGTCAATGTTTTCGGAAAAATTATTTACTAAATAATTTACAGTAGTAAATAGGAGTTCTCATTTGAAAAACAGAAGTTTGTATTTCAGCAGGACACTTATTAAACAGTACAAAAATAATTTGAAAATATAGTTTTTGAATATATTAGAAAATTTCAAAAATCACATTTTGAATAACTGCATTATTGAAGAAAAAAGTGAGTGAGCATGCTTAGTGAAATATCCCGTATAATATTTATGGTTACAACTTATAAAAATCATATTTGTTATTATTTAATAAAAAGTCATTAGGTAAATCATAATTCATAAGTTATAAATCGTAATCATATATACGAAATACCTACTAAAAAAAAAAATACAAAGAAAGATACAAAAAAATATGAAGAAACTTGTCATATTAGAATCTGTGAAAAATAGGTGAGGTAAGTTGTAGGTATTATATGTTTGTAAATATTTAAATTATATCAATTTTAAAACAATAATTAATGTGAATTGTTATAATTTGTGATATTGTGAGTAGGTAATTAAGTCATAATAATTGTTTGTTTCAATTGATTGGTATTATTATTAATTACGTGACATAAAATAATAATTTAATTATAATGTAATTAGACGAAAAATTGAATGAAGAAATTATTATTTTCTTATAATCTGATTACAATTACAAATAATAATAAAATAAATATAGATAATTTAAATCAGTCTAAACATTTTTTTTTTAATCGTTGATTTATTTTATATCAATTTTATCCCATCCTACCTAATTCCTAAAAAATAACTTTTAAATGCATTATATTAATTAATTTTAAACTCTAAAGTATCTAGATGAATGATAATAAATTAAAACTTAACAATATTTTAATATTTTATGAAATTAAAAAAAATAACGAACACATTTTTACTATGGTATTTTAGCTAGATAATAAATATATAATTAATGATATTTTATTAAAAAAAAAAGAATAAATCAATATTAATAAATTAATAATGTGAATGACAGTAATCACTAATGAAAAAAATATGTTTCATCATTTTTTTGATAAAATATTCAAACGTCCGAGATATGAAAAACGACACTCCAGTAATTTAAATAAATAAACATTTAAACAAGTAATAGAAGTATGCAAATCTGTTTATAATATATTCTCAATATTTGAAATTTGAGTGTCGCATCAGGCTTTGAAACAATTGAAATACTATGTTATGATATTTTGTTTTGTCAATTTTGCTTCCATCACGTATATATTTAATGGCACGAAGGCACATGTAGTAAGTAAGTTAGTGACTTCCCTTGTTCCTTATTTAAATGTAAGAACGTGATCATTCTGATATGATTGGAAATCGTGCACCGAATGAATGGTTATTTTCAAAATCCTGAATACGACGAAAACATTATTATTCCGCAGTTGTGTGTTTAATATAAACCACGACAACTTTATAGAAAGCCTGACAAAGAACTTTACATATACCTAATGTAACGTCTTATGTGTACTATTAAACTTCTGCTTATTATTCGAGAGTCAGGTACAATATTGTGGCATTATATATTAATTAATACTGCAGCAATCTCATCTGCCCATCGTATAATATAATATATTATAGTAGATTAAAAAGTAAAAACAAAACTGGTAATGATAATAATAATAAATTAGTAACAAACTAACAACGATTACACTGTAACTACCCCCGAGTCCTAATGGGTTACCTATGGTAGGTTAAGTACCTACTTTTAGCTATTTATATCTATTAAGTAGTACCTACCTATTAGGTTCGTATGACATGATAAGACACATTTTGAAGTCTTAAAGGTAGGATGTTCGTCATGTTGGTACCGGCACTTAATGCTACAACTTCAAATCATTCATTAATATTTTGCTATGAATTTGTTATAATTTGCTATAAAATTTTCAGAATTTCTTACAAGTCAGAAAAAAATATGCCAGTGCTATATTGACGTAGTATTGGCGCTTCGTTCAACACCTACGTTATTTTTGGAATTTACTACGGTCCTGTTTTTTCCGGAATTTTGGAAAAAAGAAAATTTCCCAGCCATGCAATTTCATCTAATATTTCGAAATGGATATTGGAATTTCGCTTTTTAGATACTATTATGTTAGAGTATAGAAAAGTATGTCATATTTTTTATATTATTTTAAAGTACATGCGGTTAGGAAGGCTTTCTAGTTTTGTCATAGCCAACTGATATACCATTTTCAAACATTTCCAATATTTAGTGAATTATTAACAATTAATTGATACCTATTACTTTATACTACGAGTATCTAACTAGCTTTTAATCTTTATACGAGCAAAAACAAGCTAGTAGCAAATTCTGAAAATGGTGTAGCAAAATGTAGCAAAATATTGATGTATGATTTGAAGTTGTAGCATTAATAGTGCTGGTGCCAAATTGATGAACATAAAGGTTGGTACTATTATAGGTTAGGTAACTTATACAGTTGATATAAAAGTAAACTGTAAAGTATATAAAAATTAAAATCTTTTTGACTTAAAAATTAATTCGGACATGTAAATTTTTAATACTACACTTGTTGGGGATCACTTATCTTTTCCCATTACAAATTTATAAATTACTAAAATACACTATCACGATAAATACGACGAACAGTTCCACCAAGAATCGGAGTATCGACTAGTCTGTAGTCATACGTTATCGTGTTGATCAATGATCCCACTGATGGTGTTGCGCGAAACCATCGGTAAACTAGGATTTATTAATTTTATTTTACTGCAGTATTATTATTAAAACGTTTGGAGTATTTGTAATGTCCTATAGCCGGCCGGCGATCCATAACCAACGAAATGGATAGCAAAATTAAACAGGTATTATGCGTAATACAAAGGCAACATTTTATCGTAAACATACACATTGAAGAAAAAATTATAGAAAAAAAATCGGGGTTTTGTAAGTGGTCCCCGTTTCGTCTATGTCAAAATAGTAAATATAAAAAAAAACATAAATTAGCAAAAAAGACAATTTAGATAAAAAAAAAAAAAAACAATTGCTCCAAGTTCCGGACATGGCTGTTTACGAGCATTGGAATATAAAAAGTATTTTAGATAAAACAACCGAGGGATTGGCAAAAATCTAGGAAGATTGATATAGCAAACAGTATTTCCTATTTAGTAGGTATTTTATAAGCATAAATTCTTTTAGACTAATGTAACGTTATATAGAAACTTCAACAGTTATAAAAACTTTACTCTTATTTCAGTTTCTAAAATTGTTTTTTATGTCGCTTTATCACTGTATTAATTCATTATTTATTAAAATCATATAATTTTCAATATTTCGTACTTAGTCATCATGCATTTTTTAGAGTTTTAAATATGATTATAATACAGTATATAAACGTAAAAATTATTTAATTTAGTAAAGATAATATTTTAATTAGTAGACAATATTCATCGCATAAAATAAATTAAATTTTTTACTGTTCCGTAATCATATTTTTAACCACTTAAATTTGTAAATACTTTGGCTTCTTTCTGAAGTATGTTTAAGAGGGCTTGATCCATCAAAGCACCACCCCTTATTTATCTCTGCTAAAGTATTAGGTATCGTATAGGTATGCGTTACTCGTGTAATAAAATGCGATATAATATTATTATTTATTATTATACTCACACGTCGTCCCAAGAGAGCCAAACGGTAGAGAAATGGCCCCAACCTAGTTTCTTTATTATGTGATAACGATCGTTGATGACGGATCCCACACGGACTGGAAAATAGGAATTTTCTTTATAGTCCAACGGCTCGTCCAAGTCCGAGTCGGACGATTTTAATAAGTCTTCAGGGTTGTTGTCGGCGACGCTTTTGAATAATTCCGATTCGTGTGGTTCAGACCTGAAAGCAGTCCAACCAGTTACAATTGTATACTTGTATATAACTTGTATACAATTTACATAATGTGTATTTATAAGATTTAAAAAAATATATTTATATATATTTCAAGCTTATTGATATTTGATTTTTTGTGTTCACATATATAATGCATTTTTCGCTAGTAAATTATATTTAATTTAAAAATATGGTTTCTTAAGTTTATCTTGTGTCTTACTTTTCCTTATATTATAAGATAATAGTAACATATATTATAAAATATAAATATATGATGATAATATATGTACCTACAGTGACGTGTACGTTGAATTTTTCAATAAGGAGAGCTTGAAAATTATTTATTAAGTACTCACAGTTTTCATAACTTACAAGATTATGTTTGAAAAATTAAATAGGTACCTAGATGCTTTCTTAATTCTTACTGATTAAGTTGTTATAACAGTAGTTCAAAAATATAAGATACGTAGGTTCAATTAGCATTTTAAGTTTAAATTTTGACAAAATTCATCAAAAATGTAAAAATTTGTAAATTATTTTGTAGTTAAAAAATTATAAAAATTTGAATTTTTATACATAAGAATTGAGAAATTAAAACAATATTTCTTATGAGTAGTTTATACTGTACCACACTAAAAAAATCTAAAAAATATATAAATACATAGATACATTTAATAGATATTTTAAGTTTAAATTTAGACAAAATTAGATACTTATTTAAGCGAAGAATAAAAATTAAAGTTAGGTATCTTTTAATTAAAAATATTATTCGTGGATTCCTATTTGAATTTTTCAAAGCACATTATTATATTTTATGTACACATTTCCAAATGCAAAAATGAATAATATCATAAAATATATTTAGTAATATAGGCTAAACTGTCTTCGCTCAGAATTGTTTTTATTTTTTTGTGTACAAATAGGTAAGTATACAACGATTTTAAATCTTAGAATTCATATTCAACGCATTAAATAAGTGATCTATTCGACACCTACTGTGCAGCAGACTACTGTGGTGCCCATTCTTTATTTATGTTAGCTATAGTTAATTCATTAAAACATATATGAACTTAAGTCCTTGCTTACTAGTTTACTACAGTTGAAACTTGATAAATATAAGATAAAATAAAAAATAATTATACGGGCAATGAGCGGCTCTTTATCCCCCTCCCACCCACTGCGTATGCCACTGGATACCTAATTTCTTAGGATCTGTATACAAGTTCAACAAACACTTATTTTTCTTAGATTAAAGCATTCGGGGGTCTTCAAAATGTGTGATTTACTATTTAAATTACATATTATTATATAAGTACAATATTATCTTAAATTGTCGCGAATTTCCATAGGTATATTATATATTATGTTATTGCAGATATACGTGTTTATATATTATCATCACATAGGCGTGTATATAACTTTATCATATTTTATTTTATTGATAATTTATTTAAATAATTATTACGTATTTATGTATAGGTGTAGTGAAGGAATGACACCGAATTGCAGACGAAATAAGGGAAAATATGTTGAGATGGTTCAGTCATGCTATGAAAATAAATGACGAAGAAAAGAGAGGGAGGGGAAGATCGGAGAAGATATTGTTAGACAGAATTAATAATGACACTAAAATAACTGGTGGGAATAAAGGTGAGGTGAGGAGGGGCAGAGCCATATGGAAGTGTGGGACAAGGTGGCCGATTCAATATAGTTGAGTGCAAAAGGTGAAGAAAAAAAAGAATATATGTATTTATGTAAAGGTATATATAGTGTATACTTAAATTCATATATCATCAAGCCGGGTTTAAAGCTTTTTATAAATCAGATTACAGACTACACCAGATTTGTAAAAAAATTATTTTCATTCTATTAATATGCGGCTATAAAAAATTATAAAACATAACAATATATTTGAAACTTTACGAGTTGCCATTCAACATTATAGGTAAGTGCAAGACAGAAACCTATAAACTTGGACTATTCATATCTATAAATTATATTTAATATTTCAAAGTAAATATTTTCAATTTTATTAAAAGGCTCTCATTGTTAACCTTTTAAAACTTATTATTTAACATCTAATTTTAAATATTTCTTTAAATAGGGAATATAATAGGTAGGTTTTTTTATTATAATTTTTAAGTTTTAAAAATGATATAATTTCAAACATAATATTTTAGATTATGTTTATTAAAGCAAAAACTCAATTTTAATGTATTTTAACTTTAATTAAATATCCATGGTATATAATTAAAGAATGAGTTAATTTAAAACTATATATTTACGATTTATCCATGAGTATATAGATTTTAAATTTAAATGTAATAACAAAAAAAAAAGTTCAATGATTTGAGTTTATTATGTATGTATATGTATAATGTATATAGAGTCTACAGAGAGAATTACTTTTTAAACTACTTATTGTTTTCTGTAATATTTATTTTATATTCATAAAATCATCAAAGTTTATTGCTATAATGCTATATAATATGGTATCGACGTGAAAAATAAAACATAATTATATTGATGTACAAAGTCGACATTCAAATATGAATAATAATAACACTATCATTGTAGAATTTGCTTATACATTTATAATCTAACGTAGACTGTAGTTATAGTAAGTATATTTTATTTGTACATATCACATACATTTTTTGAAATTTGATGAACGAACTAACATTTAACAATAAGTAATTTGTGTACATATGTCATATTGAAACAATAAAACGTTTAATCTAGATGAAATAACATTATAAAAGCGACTAAAAAAATACTATTTAAATTATGTTGTAAATTATAATTGATTAAAATTATTTACAAGAATACAATTATTATTATCCAATAAAAAATTAATAAGAATTTATTTGTTGCAACTTGCAATATGAACTATAGAATGTATTATGGTAACGATTATTATATATTATGTTAAATTCGATTTTATAAAGCACGCACACATTTATAACAATTAAATTTATCGATATGTTGAAATAAAAATTTTCAAATAGTTATGAACTTGTTTGTTCTGATTTCAATTTGAACTTTTCTATATTATAGTATTATACACACCATAAAAACTAGAATAACAAAGGTGAAATATATGGGCTTTAGCAGTTTGAAATTGACTTGCAGGATTAAACGATGTGGGAATTAGGTAGGTATCATTAAATCGAAGTAAATTGACAATTTCACAAAATTTGAATAAAATTTATTGATGTGTCTGTCATTGATTTCACTGTTTGTACCTATTAGTTTGAAATCAATTTTGGAAAATTATTACAATATGAGATGTCTACAATTAATAATATAATGTAAAATATTTTACGTTTATCTAAACTCAAAAGAAAAAAAAATTAAATTTGTTATTTCATGTGTCTTAAATTCAAGATGGCTAATTTTATGTATAGTCGTATCGAGCTAATTAATGAAAATGTTGAATAGTTGAAATATTATTTACCATTAAACATTCAATTAGTATTGGAGTCTTAAAATGTTAACAGGAGATGGGTATCATATATAATATAGCTGGCGGGCAGGTGTGTATAGGTATTGTATAGCCGCCAATATAGTTATTAAATTCTGTGCGAGTGGCGTCAAATGCACAAACGATTATCAATATAGCACTGCAGATATTCTGTCGCCATACACTTCGCCTTCTCTTTAAAGCACTCTAAATTATTGATACTTGATTATAATTCTGTTTCCTTCATATCAGTGGTTCACAACCTCTTCTATTCTCCACTCTCTTTGTAGGTTTTCAAAAATCTCGTGCCTCTTTCTATAAATTGAAAAAAAATTAAGTATCACCTTTTTTTGTATATTTTACAAATGACCTATACAATATTTTGTAAAACATAAAAACTATTGTAAAATAAAAATTTTACTTCGTAAAGATTGCTCGCGCCTCTTCCAGGTTGGAAAATATTGTCCTATATAATAAGAATAACAAACGTTATATGATAGATATTTGTCACGGTTTTTTCATTTACTGGACTTTAAAAAAACACACACACACACACACACACACACACACACACACACACACACACACACACACACACATATATATGATAGATATAAAGAGATGGAATCTTATTTTCAACTAATACAATATTCACAAACCTGTGTTTTTACAAAAACAGAAGTATTTAATTCTGAAAAACAAAAAACAAATAAATCTGTTAATGTTAACTACCGATGAAATAATGATGACAATTTATGATTATGACGGTAGTATTTACATTATTAATTATTTTATACTATGTAAATATTTTCACAACGATGACCCATGAATCATGATAAATAACATAATTTTCAAACGGTACGACAAGCACATTTATGTTAGTTTATAGAACCGAGCGATGTAGCAAAAACGGTGTTATTTTCTTTTAACGTTTGTGTTCACATTTTTGTTCAGAAAAAGTGTAGGATTTGGTTGCCAAAAGTTTTATAAAGCACCTCAATCTAATTTCCAATAGTAGTCCAATAAACACGAAAACTGGTAAATTTACATACATTTACGATAAATATATTATTTATCAATTTATCACCGTATAATATATATAGGTGGGTACTAGGTACATCAATAAATAACGATAAAATAAATTGAAAAATCCTAATTTAAAAAATATATTATTTAATACTTTACTTATTACTTTTGATATTCATCAATCGTGTATAATGTTATATGCATTTTAAGATTCGTGAAAAGAAAGCGATGAGTCGATGAATATATTGATTTTACAATGCGTGTTTTATTTTTTATTGTTGATTGTAGTGTATGAAGAAACTTTTTATAATTGAAAAAAAATATTCGTTCTTCAACTTTTAAGTTTTTGGTAGAAAATCAAATCTAGTTGGTACTTCAGATGTCAAACAAAAAAATAAAAAATAAGGGAAAACAGGAATTTTTACGCAACTTCAGATTTTGACGAAAATTACTTTTTGTTTATTGATATTAAAAAACCAAAAATTATAGTAACTTAAAGTTTTCATTAAACATTTATCTTTGCATTTTTTAGTTGCGATATAATTTCAAAATATTTTGGAAATTTTTATGTTATTATAGACATTTGACTACTTTTTAAAATTTATTTTCAGCTGACACAACACAATTTTTAAGTAGAATAGATTGAAAATTTAATGCAAGGTTATTCGTAGTCTTTTTAACTGGAATTAAAAAAAAAGCATAAAGACACATTAATCTTTTATGAGCGACAAAGTCATTATTTTTACGTAATATGGATATTCACGCGTAAAAACAGAGGTTCTACCTATCTTGGTTAGATGTCTTACTTAATTATAATGTTTCACTATATTTGTTATACTATGTATATTACTTGTAAATAGAATAAATAAATAATTAAATAAATACAAAGAAACATCGCCTCAATTGATTTTTATATTGTGTAATATTTGATTTAAAAAGTATTGATTTTAGGAACTTAAAACATTTCACAAAATACCTAAATTACTGAAGTACTTAAATAGTCATTTTCTTTACAATTCTTTCAAATTAATTTTATATTCTATTTACAATTAAGTTTTCAAAATATTTAGACTAAATTTAAACTTAAATGTATAACGTTTTTATTTAAAAACTAAGGCTTGAAAATGTAATTCAAGATCTCATAATATAATTTCTTCTCATAACAATTTAAGTCTTAAAATTACATATGCATAGTTTTTTTTTATAAGCATTTTAAGTTTAAACGTTGATAAAATTGGATATAAAATAATAAAAAACGATTTTGGTTATTTTGTCGTTATTCGAAAAATATTATTCATTAAGGACTTGATATTTTTTGCAACTATGTGTATTATTATTTATTGTAAACAATGAAATATTTAAAATATTTATACTAATTTTAAACTATTTATAACACGAACTTATTTATACCATTCTACAATACCTATGTCGGTATTGACTTGTAAGTTAGTAACAGTAAATTAGTAATATTATATGAAATGAATTTTAATAATTATTCATTATTGCATAGTATTTTAATAAAACAATTAGTTTTTGGCAAAAATTAGTTTAACTTACCATATTTATTACTTATAGATAAATAAATTACAAATATCAATATAAAATATGTATTATTAAATAGATATGCTTAGAAGTATATTATGCTAACCAACTGTCTCCGATGAGAATCGTTTTTTGTATGCAATGATTTATCATTATTCATTGATATAAAATTCAACATATCCAAAATAGTTGTGATTTGACTAAAAGATTGATCTATACTAGTATAGAAGTACACTTGACTCCTCGATACAGCAGAGTGAATTTTTCTGTTTTTTTTTTTTTTATATATTTATTTTTATTATACACTAGCTAATCCCGTATACTTTGTTGTCCATTAAAAAAATTTCGTTTTATCGAGAAAAGTTTGACAATTTATGTTTTTGATTGAATGCTATTTATTGAAGTGCTTTTGGATACACAATATTTTTTGTTATTTTGTTTTGTATACAAAAATTTGAAATTGCAAAATTTTCAAATAAAGAGCAAGAATTTAGCATATTATTTATTTTATTTTCAAGATTTATTATTTAAATATAAATAAAGTAATGCTTTTTAATATGAGCTAATAAATTGAGTAGAAAACATTCTAGAAATCAGCTGATTGTAAATAAGAATTTATTTGTGCGTCGTGTTATGATGTAGCACATAAATGTTGAAATGGATTGAAATATATATTTTTTTAACTTTATACTTAAAATAATAATGAAAAACAATTTTACGATATTTCATTTATATGCACCTATTTTATAGTAGTTGTTAGTTAGAAAGGTATTACTTAGTAATTAGTATTTATACTGACTTCTAAATAGTCGTAGTTTGACTATTCGTTTTATTATGATGTATTTCTCTTTTGATTTTTTGACTTCTTGCTATACATATAGTTTTAGAGTGGTAAATGTTAGTAACAAAAGTTATTTATAAGTTGCAAACTCTAAGTTTTCAGAAAATTATAAAAAACTATTGAAAAACATTTAATTGTAATTTTAAATAATTTAAAAGAAAATTCATATCAGTTAATTTATTATAGGTATTCTAAAAATTATAATTATTATAGCGAGTAGAATCACTAATTTGATGCAATATTTAGACCAAGTAAATATTATATACCTATACCATACAGTTTTAGTAATATTTAAATATCAAAAACTATAAAATATTAAACATTAACTTGGGTCTGGATTATTTTAATAAAATAATTTTTAAATTATATGATAAATTTCTGAATTAATATATCTATAATTCAGTTAGTTAGGCCTATATCTAACGCTTCAAGAGTAATAGCTAATAGGTAATAATAATCCACTGTATGGCTAGATACAATGATAATCAATATTTGAGATTAAAACTTGATTTTGAATTTTTTTATCACACCTATTGAACACATTTAAATGTAAATAAATAGTATTTTAACACATGCACTTGAGAACTAACCTATTAGAAAATACGAGTTTCAGGCTTAAGTATTCATAGTTAGTTGTTGCCAATAATTGTGTTTAAAATACTATACTAATGTTTTATTTGGAACAACAATAACTCGGCATTAGGTAAGGTATTTTTTACTTCTAATATAGTATAATTATACTACAGTCTACAACTCAAATAATTTATTAACATCATATTATACTAATAGTTATTATGCGTATTATACAATTTTGATTAATTTGTCTACAAAATAAAATAATCATAAAAAAGTCAGTTTTATTTTAATTTACCAGTATGCGCAGTACGCACACATAATATTGTATGATATATTGTATTGACAGCGCTCTAAAAGCATTTGATCAATTATTCTCAAGGACTTATGTGACTGTTTCAATACAATATTCGAGTAAAAGCCGCACGATATATAGGTACCATAACCTTTTCGTATTATTTGATTAGAGTTTACAGTAGAATGCAGGTATATTAATAATATAGGTCTGTAAATACAAATTCAGCTCAAAACAATATTTATAACTGGTGATGAAAAATGTGATATAGGTGTACATATAATATAAATATTTTTACGTAAATCATAATTATTTCACATCAAACTAATGACAGGTGCCCAATAGTATTCACGAAGTTGTGTTTTAATAATTTTTATGAGACTGTTTTTATTTACATGGTATTGAACTAAGTAGAAACAATATGATAAAAACTGTGGATATGGAAGTCTATGTCATGAGTTGTGACTCAATATTTCAATGCTCGTATTAATTCTGGGCCGTTTGTACGTACATTTAAATGTTTGTATTACGCACCGCGATATGAATAAGGTATTCACACGAACTATTAAAATTGCACCAAAACACGATATGGTTAATAATAACTCAAACGCTAATATGTAATAATATACGCTTTCAAACAGTTGAAGTGTATCAATTTCATTGTACCACCCTATCAAATTATGACAATGGTGATTTTTTTTTTGATATTCAGAAAAATTCATAAGTTAAAATTTGTAGTACTTGAAATTTTCGTACTATATTAGGTGTTACCTGTACTGAATCATATTTTTTTAGTATGAGATTACATTATATTATATATAGATTTAATGTATATAATAATGTATAAATACATATATTTAAAAGCTAAAAACACCGCAATATCGCATCAACAAAATATTAGCTAAGTGGTGTGTATAACATTTTTCATAATATACACAGTCGTATATTACAAAATGTTTTTGTTAAAACGATCAGATCAGCTAAGATCGTATACCTACCTATAATAGCACTAATCGTAGTTATTTTTAAAAACTCCTCAACTGTACACCTAGTTGCCTTAAAATTTAGATAGGGTAACATTTCTGGAGCTCACAGATATATTTGCTCGAAGGCATAGCTAATTAGTCAATTGCGTATTTTTTGATATAATTTTCATCGATACATTTCATAGACCAGCAACAAGTTTCATTCCACGAAAATGATCTAGCCGAATGTTGAAGCATTATATTATAGGTATATTATTATCATATATTATATAAGCATTACGTTTAATGGTAGTTATATAATAACAATATGTTATGTCACATAAATATATCATATACAATGTATATATTATATAGGTACATCATTTTTAAATCATATATGTAAGGTAGGTGCATATTAATACACAAATATTTAAAAAAAAAGCAATAACCGACTGACTGTAAAAAAAAAAAAAAAAAAAATGAGATGCGCATTATTTTCACGTTAGGAGTAACTCTGCTTGAGCGACTCCATGAAGTACAAATGTACAATGAACATTAAAATATGTGTAATATATGCAAATTATTGACATGTTTAAATCTCCCAGAGTCTCGGCCCCCGCACCACTATAAATGTGCAATCGTATATACCTACGGATATTCGATATTATTAAATCAAATACTTTTGTGTGGGACACCTATCACTTCACGTCGCCTATGTTGGTCAAGTAGGTTAGTAGGTAGATATCATACGCAAAGCTCTGGTTAGTGGGAAAAGAGTGATATAGCGATGTAGCGATCCAGAACTACAGATTACCACGTACATAGTGAACCCAAAATAGTTATTAAGTACTAACACATAGGCGCCAAGATTTCTAGCCTAACCATTATGTGCGTTCTAAATGAAAAGTCCCCCTTTATTAAAAATAGAGTGTAAAGTCTTAACCATCTATTCTTAATAACACTGATATGGCCACTTATATTTGCACTTTGTAGCACTGTCATAATACTGACCACGGCGGTATGTTATTGATAGTTTAAATTGAGTTAAAGCATTGAAAATCAAGGTAAACAGTCAGAGAAAATATACTGCAGGCACAGGGAGACTATCCTGTATCAAAAAACCTCAAAAAGAATTCAGATATATTTAAATTATCATCGACTATTCGAAAACAAAAAGCTACTTGCTCTATACATGAACTGAACCGTTTGCTGCTTAATCCATAATAATATTATCCATAAATGTATTAAATTCATTCGTTAAATAAAAGAACTTTTTCGAATAATTATTTTTTAAAAATGAATTCATTATCAACAAAATTTGATCTCAATTTTTATGGGGTGCTCAACACCCCAAACAAATTTCAACGTGTACTCAAGCACCCAAGCACTTGTCTACACGGCGCTTAATACTTAACTCATATAAAATAATATAAAACGATTATCATTGCGTATTAATGGAAAAACATCCAGAAAATAGTCCTGAGGGGTGGTAATGATGACTAACGGTTGTGCAGATGGCCTAATCCCGTTATCTCAGAAAATGCTGTTGGTGCATTCGTCATTACCGCTGTAACAGTGGCGCCGCGGATCTGATCTTCCTGCGCCGGTAGTGCACGTGATTGTCGGCACACGCCTGCGACGAGTGGCCACCGTCGTGGCGCAGGCCGTCCTCAGAGCCGGAGTCACGAGTGGCCACGGGTTCGGATAACGGGCCGTCGGGGTAGCGGTGGCACGCGGTACGCCTGCCGCCGCAGCAGGTGGACGCGCGCAAGACGTGCACGCCGCAGCACGCGGACAGCGCGTACACGACGGCCGTGAAGGCGAGCAGTTGGCACGCGCATATAGCGGCGTGGATCAGCACCGCGTCGGCCACCGCCGGTGTGGTCGGCAGCGGCTCACCGTCGGAAGCGTACCACGCCACGGCAGCGGCCACCGTAATGGCCACGGCTAACGTCGCGGTCGCCGCCGTCGTTGACCGCGACGACAGCGATGGCGCAGAGTGACGGATAAAATCTCGCGTATGACCACTGTGCGCAACAGCAATTGAAGTGCGTATAATAACGACGGCAGTCGTTAGTAGCCGACGAGATCGTGGGCAGCGGCGGCAGTAGCAGCGACGGGTGGCCGACCACGATGACCGGTGTCGCGCGTTTATGGAGGGCGACGACGACGGCCGGCCGTTTATAGTGTGGCGCGCGTGAACGCGTACGGCGTGGACGGCGCTTTTTCGCGGACTGATCGTAAAACGACCGCCGTCGAAGTCGTGTGTGTTGGCACTCGCGTGTTTTGCCCGGCAACGGCGGTGGCGGCGGCGACTGTGCCAATATAGTATATAATAATATAATATTATTATATTATGCGACGCAAACGTCGCTCGCTCGTCCGCCGCCGCTCCTCCCGCCTGGCGCGGCGCCCACACGCGCGGCCGTTATTTATTATCTATTTAAGACGGCGCGTCGCCCCTGCCACTGCCCCTGCCGGAGGAGCGCGTGCCGCGTGTGCATTGCATCGAGTTTCCCGTAAAGCCGCGACCGCGCGCACATTACGACAACAACGTCGTTACAATGACATTGGCGCGGCACGCGCATGACGACGGTAAATATTACTTTACGTCCGAAATGAGATATTATACGCGTTTGGCGTGTTGCGGGGGCCGAGGAGCGTGTCGAACGACATTTTTTTTTTTTACTGTTATTAATTTTATTACAACAGCCGTTATTATTACGGGAAAAGGCCGCCGCCCGCTCGAATAAACAAAACGAAACGCCGTCGTGCCGACGAAACGAAACGAGACGTTGAAACAAAAACCGCTCGAAAACGTGTGAACCGACGGCGGCGCTGGCGGTGATGACGTGACTTTTGTAGACAATGGATCGAACACGGTATAGCTTTTGTGGTACCCATCTATCTGTTCTAAAATTAATTGACAATCGGTTTTTGATTAAATTAATTGACCGCCGGATTTCAATTAAATCTCTAGACGGTGTCTTCGATTTAATTATGCGTTATTGCCGTATATTGTATAATATTAATATAATATAGGTACATAAACCACCCACATTATAATACGTGGGTATATTCGGTCTTGAACTCTCCATTGTATATATTTCCTCTTCCGCGGGGTACAATTCCGGTTGATGATGATATTCGATAAGAATCGACGACGTATTTAATGGGAAAACAATTTTTTAAGCCATTAGAATAATAAATTATACGTTCGTCTTTGTGTTTGAATTTGAACGGATACTGGCGTTTGAACTGAAACTCGAATTCGAAAACCCAAGTATTGGACTTCGAAAAACGGACGCTAAACACGGATGTGTAGAATACGAGAATGTTCGTAATAAATAGGTACTATATGCGGTGTTTGGAAAGTTCCAAATTAACTTATTCACGTTCACATTCATTATTTCTTCAAAGGAAAACGTCCACATTCACATTAATTGGGTCGTT
This sequence comes from Pentalonia nigronervosa, assembly GCA_014851325.1. Lineage (NCBI taxonomy): Eukaryota > Metazoa > Arthropoda > Insecta > Hemiptera > Aphididae > Pentalonia > Pentalonia nigronervosa. The sequence goes on from JACXSJ010000765.1 coordinate 16,161, forward strand.
TATTTAATTATTTATTTAAAAATAAATTACTGTCTACAAATATCTATATTTTTTTAAAAAAAAAGTTAGACCCATGTGGATACAATTAATGTACGATTTATTAGATATAAAAAAATTTAAAAATTAATTTAATTTGGCCTGCAAAGTTCAAGTTTTAAGTTCTCTAAAAATATGAATTTTATTCACCTTCACACTTTACGTATAAGAAATGAGAGTAAATGGAATAAAAATCTCAGGGAAAAAACCCCCAACCCCGAAAATATACCCAAAATAAAATATTACGTTTCCTAATATTTTGATGATAATTTAAGAACTTCAAATGTTAGTAACAAAATTATAAGCTAATAATATAAAATATATAAGAGTAGGTTAAAACTTAAATTATTGTATTCAACAATTATTTATCATAGTTTAGTTTTATCAATAAAATAATTCTTTAATACTTGATTTTTCATTTTTTTTTACAATTTTTGAACTTAAATAATATTTAAACGTGATATATTATTTGAAAGATAAGTATACCAATACCTATATATTTGCATATAAATATTAGATAATTATGTTGTAAGCGTTTAAAAAATATTTATTCAATCATTTTCGCGTAGACTGGAAATTTTTTTCCGGGGTTCTTCGTTGGGATTTTTTTTTCTGGGAAATTTTTCCCCCGAGATTTTTATTCCGCAATTCGAAATGAATGACGTTTACGTGCCGTTCACTATAAATATGAATGTGAACGCAATGAACGCACGTTCTTGAACGCGTTATTTCCAAACAGTGAAATCAAATACTGCTATAATGTCAGTCTATTCAGTGTTATAATATATTCCAACACCGTATTCGTAATCTGTATGACCTAGGTAGGTGTATATATAGCAGCTGATGGTTAGCGGTTATTCTATGTCGAGTATTTCCGAATTACAATATTGTTATTGTTTATTTCTTTGTTATTACATTTACGTAACATTAAAAATAAGAGAATGGTCCATGAATAATTTAACTGCACTCACAACAATTTAGTATACATATAAGCAAGGTGTTCTAGTATTCATTTAATGTATAACCCCAAACCAGTGTCAAGACTTATGGAGTACCTACCTACAATGTATACGAATCTTATTACATACAGTTACTCCAATTTCTCAACAAACAACACAAAGTTTGTCGTAAAATTTCCTGGAAAAAGTTTAAGACAATGAGTAATTTGAAATTTAGCACTTAATATATATGCAGTTGTATACGTCAGATAAATGTTTAGAAATGTGCGTTTTATTCATTTAAATTTAAAATATTTCATTACACATATGGCATCCTATTTCGCGAAACTGAAACGGTTGGAATCTGCTAAACGTTACTTTTCTGGATAAAATCCTTCATTAGTAACAGGCAACGTTTCGCCAGTGCCTTTGATTCTGTTTCAATTCAAAACGATATTCCTTCCGAACTTCGGTGTTCCCATGAGCGATAAATGGTAATTTAAATAAATCCTTTTTTTTTCATCTATAATAAAACCACTAGAAATTTTGTCAATTGTGCTAAACTCTTTCTCTTCGGTGACAATATGCACATTAAGTTAGAAATGTATACTTCTAGTTGTTGTCAAATATTTTTATCCGAGCTAATTCTTTTCCACACTTAGGCTAATCGTTTTGGTTCAAGACTGAATTATGAAAAATGTTATGTTATGAACTTTGTCAGGTGTCATGATTCTAAACCCTGACATTATTTAATAGTACTTCTCTCAATCATTTTTTCTCTTTAAATACCTTGGAATTTACTAAATTCTTATCCCGAGTTTCGAAAAACACATTAATATTACCACTGGTAAGGTAACTCAAAGTTTTTGAAGTAGGGTTTCATAAAGATTATTACTAAAATGTTTAGTTCTGTCAACTCATACTTGGCCAAAGATCCGCTACGAATTAAATACGTCCAAAACAAATTTCTTGCTTACATTGTCCATATCGCTACAATTGATCACCTTTGTTATGACTATACTCAACTTAACGTCGTACACTGAAAATTCCCAATCTTGCTTCTCACCGTTTAGATGTTAATCTTAATTTTATTACCTCTCTACTAAATGGTTTATGGGATTTTCTCGACCTTCTATCCAGTATACATTTTCGTGTTCCTGCATACTTCTCCAGAATTACTTCCACTCTAATGTCCCCTGTAGCGTTACCTTTTAAGACCACAATTAGCCTAAACACATAACATTACATTATGCTAATTCTATGAATTTAAATATATAACTTAATTCTGTGCCCCTTACTTAATATATTGTTAATTTAGCTAAATTCATTGTTTAGTTAATTTACCATTGTCCTGTATATTTTATTTTATTGAATATCTAATTTGTTATCCACCAATGTTTTGCATATTATTCTCATTACTAGTAATATGTAAAAATGAGCTGTTTAGGTGTTAATAAACAAAATAAATAATAATAATTTAAAACAATAATTCGGATGATTGTAAAATATTTCAAGTGTAGAAACTAAGTATTGTTAGGGTGTGACTGTGAATATATACTTAAAAGTAATCCCCGATTAAAGGGATGGAAGGGGAGTGTTCTTAGATTATATATGTTATATGTTTTAAAGGAACTATTTTCTTTTGAAATAATTTTTTCTAGTACCTATTTCAGATTGTAATTAAAAAAACAAAGATAATAATCATTTTATATGTGATAGTTCTAATTAATCTACTTTTTGTGTACTTGAGTTTGCAGTTTACCACAGTTTAATATATTGATGTCAATATTGTATGCATATAAAAGATTTAAAAAAAATGTTGTTTTAAGACTTACATAAAGATTTTTAAATAAGGCGCATGTACGCGATCAATTTTTGCAAAAATTTCATTTTTAATTTGATGATTTTGATCTATTTATACTTATCTAAATTTGCTAACAACTGTGTGTATAAGATTCTAAACTTTTTTTAAGAAAAAATTTTAATTTTTATAAAAACCAATTTTTGATAAAATAGATTTTTTTTAGTCTTTATCGTAACTAAAAAACAAATAATTGTAATTAAAAAAACAATTCACAAATTATTTTGTAGTACAAAATTTATAAAATTTTCAATTTGTAAAGCTAATGATTAAAAATTTTAAACAAGGTTTCTCGTAAATAGTTAATATTATAACACTAAAAATCTAAATAATAATAAGATATTTAAATTAAGAGTAACAATTTTAGTTATTTTGTTGTAATTTAAAAATATTATTCGTAGTTATTTGAAACATTTAAAGTATATAATTATGCTTTATTCACAGATAAAATTTTCAAATGCAAAATTGTCGGAAAAAATTAATTCAACTTACTGTATTATTAATAATACAATAAATTACTTTAGTTGCTAATAATAATATTATAAAATATACTTAGGTACATTACTAACTGACGCGCGGACCGTCTAAGCTCAGAATCGTTTTTTGTATACAATTTATATCACTGATTTTAAAATTAACATATCTATAACAATGTAGACTCACACGACACCTAATGTACAGCAGAGCGGTACTCACTGCCCACCTTTTTTAATTTTAATAATGCGAATCACTTTCGCGATTTTTTAATGGTTTTATTAATTATCTAATTTTGGGATACTTGATAAGTACCTATTATAATAACAAAATATTAATATACTGTGAATAATTTATACTCTATATTTATTTTTATTACAATTGTATATCATATAATATTTCATTAATTTAAGTCAAGAGACAAAAAGAGTATGGATTGGTAAGTTTTAGGAAGATTTTTGTAATTAAAATTGGCTTATTACATTTTGTTTGTAAGACGAAAACAAACGACTGTAGAAACGAAATAAGTTTTTATCTGGTTTGGAAGAAAATGGACTCGTCCGTGAAATAAAGTAGAGGCTTTATGAATCTTTGAATTGAGTTTATATCGATTTGGTTGAGGTGAACTCAATTGATATAGAATAATGATGAAGAAGCTTTACAAAAATACAAACAAACAACCCTTATCCGTGGTAAATATTAATAAATTATTATTGAGAATTTAAATTCGAGTACTATAATAATGTTAACAAAATCTGGCGAATCATTAATAAATTTTGAACTTCCTAGATTTTTCTGTAAGAGCATCATACTGTGTAGTATACTAATATGTATTATCAGGAGCGTAATTTCAATGAAAAAACTGGAGGTGCTGAAGCATTGATTTTTTTCATTTTTTCAGTTAGTCTTATGTTTATGGATAAAAATGAATGAATAGTGAGCAACTTCGATATCGCCCCCATAATTTTGTTTGTTTTGTTACAATTTTTGCATTGTATGAAGTAAAATGACTCGAATAAAAACTTTTTTCCATAGACTAGGTAAGTAAAACGACTAATTCCACTGTGGCACTAAAACTTAATTCAAAATAGTTTTTAATTATAAATGTAAAGTTTTAACCGTGTACTCTTATAAATTATATTCATTAGGTAACTACATGCATCATCAAATTTAACTATTTTCTTTCCAGACAAATTATAGGTATAGAATTTTCTACAGAAGTGTTGTTAATTCAATTTAAAGGTAAGATTTTTACAAAGAAATTATGAAAAACAGACAAGATAGTTAAACTTTACTTTATTAGTTAATATTTAGTCAAATATGTTTGTGGTACAAATTATTAGTAAAGTATTTTCAGAGAAGTTAATATTCCATAAAATGTTATTAATACTCAAAATTCTTTTAGTTTTTTAAAATTATAAAAAGTTAGTATGTTTGATTGAACTGACTTTTAGACTTTAAGAGCTGTACTTGTATTTTTTATTTTAAGCACTAATTGGTGTACTAATGAAACAGTAGATGACAGCAATATAAGACGAGTGATTAATACAATATGTCAATATTACATCTTCTCAAGACTTGATATCAGGCACAATTAATAAATATTTATTTGTGTATATTGTATATAAAGTGTATAAATAAATGTATAAATAATTGTAAAATAAGTTCTATATTCATAAAATATAATACAGTTTTATTAGTTGATGACAGATAACACAGTACAACACAAAATTCAAATCATGTTGTATATCAATCATAAAAAACCTCACGTATCTATGTGTTTTAATTTAAAAAAATAACAGATTAAAATCCATGTAGTCTATAATAATTATAATGAAAATATAAAATTAATACAATTATAAAAAAATAATGAAATATAAAATATTCAGTTTCAAATACAGTTTTTTAATACAACAATTTCGTTTATTATATTTTATAATATTAATATAAACTCTATATTGAGAAACATATTAAAAATAAATTTAGAAAAGCTGTACTATCTACGATAAGTGTATTCTTAGATATTCATTAGTTATTTAAAACAGTTAAATTTTAGTTAGTTTTTGGAGCAAAAGAACTGTAAGCATACAAATTATAGTATACATATTTCTGGATTTATCAATCAACATTGGTCTTAATGAAAATTATACAGCTTTCAATCATAAATTATCATTTCCAAGCTAAAAATTAAACAACAAAATTTACAAGAGATTTAATTTTATACAAGCCTATGCAAAGTAATACCTCAGATTTCAGAATACTATAAATCCAGAAAATATGGTTCTAGGTAGGATCTATTTAAGCCCAACTATTGTTTAAGATTAATTTTTTGAAATATACATTTTAAAAAGTCTACTGTCACATTGGCTTAGATGATTTCTTAGTTGTTTTCTTATAATATTAACTAGGTAAGTAATTATTTTCGTTAAAAACATTTCAGATGAATGGACGGGTAATGAGTATATTATCTGGTTTTACATGATGTGTGAAATTGTTGACTTTTTTAATTTGTTTTTATAAGTGCTGATTAAAATGTTTATGATAGGTCATAAATCTTGTAAGATCCCTTATAAGTTTTTTTACCATAATTAAAAAATGTCAAAAATACATTGTTACAATTTGTAAGTATTTTAAGTTAAAATATATAAAAAATCATGTAAGTTTGAAAATTGTTTTTAAATTTTGTATTTTAACATATAAGATTTAAGGAGGTTGGAGCATTGATCGTTTTAAGGAGTAATATTTAGGCAATTTATTTGACATGTACTTTTGAGCTGTATTAATGTATGAGTAGTGTGTGAAATCCGTTATAGCTTTTGTCATGCTACCGTCTGTCAATTGACCAACATATGAATTCCCGGAACTACGATAGTAACCCAAAATAAACAGTTATTGTTAGACACTATATTTTGATAATTATGTTGTAAAAGAAACGTTTTTATGAATATAATTTATAACGGAAACTAAATATACAGAAAATAATTTGTAATATATTAAAGATCCTACTAGATTAATAATTAATTAAAAAATAAGTTCTAAAAATTAGTTTTCTTAAACATTTGAATAATAATAAAAAAAAAAAATGTTTCGTTTTTGTTCTAAATACATACTAAAATAAATTATAATGAAAAATATGTCTATAGTACACTTTGTAGAAATTAAAATTCAGAAAAATAAGTTAGAATATAGTGTTTGCAGATGGTAGGACATGTTAATAATTTATTAATCATTGCAATTTTTAAGTTTTTACAATGCATTTTCTGTAAACATTACTGATATAGTGACATCATTATATTGAATTCATAAAATTTAAAATACAAACTTTTTAAAAATCTAACCTAGTTTATTTATTATTGGATTAAAACAAATTGAAAAATAAAACCGGTGTCTGCTGCAAAATCTACAGTTACTATTTTTTGTGTTACATCAAAAATAAGAAATTGTTTTTCTCAGAAAT